>VZZY01003830.1:7930-25659 GCA_013400335.1 Eurystomus gularis
GTACAAGCTTCTTGTTCTCGGCTCGTGACTATGTGGGGGGGATGGGGGTTAGAGAATTGGACTCACGGCTTGCTACACAGGTAGGAGCAGTTCGTCAAGATTCTCCATATATATCAGACGGTGGAAGAATCGCTGCCCACTCCCGGCTATCGGCCTGGTCCTGGGCCAACTCCCAGCGAGGAAGGGACTTATTCTCTCTCAGTGGTGGCGCAGATGGAAAAGAGAGAGAGGCAGGGCTTTCTTCTGCTTTTATAGTGTCCGTTATCTTCAGATTCTAGAAGAATCCAGGCACTTCTCAGCCGTTCCCGGCAGTCCTGGTAGCCGCAAAGCATCTCTGGGAAAGGGAATTCACTGTCTCAATGAGACATAAATCTCCGTTCACTACAAGTATGGTAAAACTCAGGGTAATGTGTAGCAATCAGCTGTTAAGTTTTCTGGTCTTTTTCTGTCCTTTATTAAAAATCCATGAAATCTGCTGGGAATTGCTGTTTAGTTTTGGAATAAATTCTACAACATGAATGGAAGATTTTCATGCATGAGATGATACTATCAGATGGGTAAAATCCTCCACGAATATGAAGGCATTTGGTATAAGCTGCATGTATCAATCTTACCATAGCTCCTTACTTTAAGCTCAAGGAGGGGATTTTTTGCTGCTTTCTGTTTATGCAGACAGAGATATATTTCTCCCTTTGTGAATAACCACCCAAGAAAAATTTTCACTCCTCCATGGTCTGACATTTTAGCTTTTAGTCTGGAAAAAAAAAGAAAGAAAAAAAATTTTTCCAGTATTCTCCTAAAAAAACCTTGCTGTTTATTTCACACCGGAAGACAAACTCCTCGTCTGTTTCAGTGACCTTATTGTAGTAGAATATTACATAGATCTGCATGCAATAAATGGGCAGAGCCACAGGAATTGGTGAAAAAGTTTTTTTCAGGCTCACTTGTCTGTGAACTGAGGTTATCTGTAGTGGTATCTTAGTAATGTGTTTTAGTTCAATGTAGTTTGTATCAGACTTGGGGTTTGTTTGGGGTTTTTTCAGAATGTTTCTTTTGCATAAAGGTTCTAAATATTTCTGACAGTTCAGAAATGCATAAAAATTAGTGGATGCTCACTGGTAGAAGTGTTTAGTATGCATTCAGGCTGGTGGGATTTGCATTACAGTAAAGACACTGTACCTGCTTCGTCATCTCAGAGAGATGATCCAGTAATATGAAAGTTGCTGCTTTACCAGGATTGTTGGTGCCACACAGCGCTGTGATATTTCCCATCACAATGCCCCTGTGTGCCTATGTTCAGAGGTACAGGAAAAAGTCATAAGAGCTTCTTTTGGGTTTAGATTTTTTTTCAGTGTCTTTTAACCACACTCACTTTTTCACACTCTGTTGCGGTCCTACAGCCTCTGAAAGGCCACTTGCTGAGCTAATTTGAAGAGACTGCTTAGAAGTTCGAGCTGGCAGAGGGATGCCTTTTAACTCATCTCATTGTCCTTCTGTTCATTCAGTTTATGACTTCTTCCAGTTGTTTTTTAGCATTTGTAGATTCATATCCAGTGGTTGCAATAAAATAAAATCATGCTCTGATGATTCACATTGTGAATTATTACAGTGCTAATGATAAGTAAATAAAGTTACAACCTTTACTTACAACCTAAGTAAATAAAGTTACAAATTCAGAGATGTGGCAAGATACGTTTTACAGAGTAAATTATATGACTTCAAGTGGTACTAATTGCTACTTTATGGAATTTTACAATTAAAGGGAGCTGAGAACAATGGGGAATAAGATGATGACTTATTTACAAGGTTGGATATAAGGACTGTAGCATGAAGAGGAAAAGTGAGTAAGTGCTGAACTGTGTCATAAGAACAGACTTTATATTCTCAGACAGAGTAAATCAAGCCGTAGCAATGTGACTTAGTGCAAGCCAGTGTGGTCTTGAAGTTACAAAAGGTGGCAGATGGGAACATGTATCATTTAAGACTTACAAATGAAGACTTTCTGGCTTATTTCCATCCTAACAATATTTTTAATACTAGGATAAAATACTCAGCCAACACATAACAAATGCACAAATGTGTGCCTTTACAGAGCTGAAAAACAGGACATTATCAAACTCATTCTTGAAAACTAAAGTCTTAATTCAGCAATGCTTTTAAGGCTCTCTGTAGGCTTAAGATTAATCAGCCTCATTAGAGCTCTACACAACTGTGTTGGATGCTCAGAAATTTCTTTTCCAAATACCCATCTACTCCCTGCATGAAGGTGTGTAGGTTGTGTGTCTTTCAGCTTCATCAGCCTTCAAAGGAACAGGAATTCCTAATGAAGCAGAATTGAATATTCCTGGTTGTGTGTATCGAGAACAGTTTCTCTTACCTGATGCTGTCACAATTCCACCATTTTCAAGGGTGCTATGCAGGCCGAAAATCTGGCCCATATCTGAAAAAGCAGCTAGAGCTACTTGCCTGGTGATAAAGGTAATCTGGCTGCAATGCCCCTAATAATCAAATGTTTCATGTTAAATATTTCATGTACAACAACATTGAAAAAGTTATTTTTCTTTATCCCATGCTATTTCTCACCACTCAACACTCTGAGAGGAGCCACCACAAGTGTGATGCTAGTAAACATAGTGACAAAGAAGGATATGTCCTTAGGTGGGAACGCTGATGAGCTCAGTGGAACCCTCATCCATGGGCAGCAGTTGGCAGGACAAAGAAACCTTGATAGGTGCATGTGGTGGGTTAGTAAAGCCCGGCGAGGCTCCGCAGTAGCCGCTGCATGGCTGCACCACTGCTCCCCACCCCCTCCCCTCTGCCGTGGGCCACGGACAGAGAAAGGAAAAAAAAAAAGTTTTAAAATGCCTTTTTGAGTTGAGATAAGGAAGGTTTAATACAGAAACACGTGAGAAATAATCGCAGTAACACAGACAATCAACAATTGCAAGAAAGAAGCAATACACAGAAAAAGGCAATACCCGGGACAAAGAGACGAGCTGAACACACATGCACGCATCGAACCGCCCGAACCCGGAACTGACAGCCCCCCGGAACCCGAACTGGCCCGGGGCATGATGTCAGCATGGTACAGAATAGCCTGGTAATTAACCCTGTCCTGGCCGAACCAGGACAGTGCAGAACAAAGAAACTGTGATAACGAACCTTCCAGGAAAACAGGAATGGAAAAAACTATTCCAGCAACTGGTACATCTACATCAAAAAGTTATAAAAAGTAACTCACCAAGTAACTCACTACCTGCCCAAAATGATCTTCCCTGCTTGCAATATATGTATCTTTGCATACTCGTGCAATATCTATACATATTTGCTTTCCTAGTGGTAATTTTGTGGTGACTAGTAGCATGTGTCTGTGTACAGACATTTGGTTTTACCAATTGCAATTTTGTAGTAATTTGTAAAGATATTATCAAAATCCCAGACCTTCATGTGCTCATGTATTGCAGAATCCTGAGAACCCCACAGTCCTGATTTTTGCACATCCACAAATTCAAATGATAAAATAATTTTGCTTCTATAGTGTTCCCCTGAATATTGTGTAACATCTGTAACCCAAACAAAGGTCATGGGGTTAGGGAAGAGTCCCTCAGTCTCTGCAGGTGTTATACTGTAGTCTTGTTTCCATGTTCATCAAAGCCAATGAGTCAACAGTCAACAGTCTTCAAAACTGAAGAATCACTGAAAGTCAGAAACGAAAACAAATGCATTGCATATAAGATCTGGGAGCTATCAACCGACTGCAGCCAGGAGTTTTTTTAGTTATTTTTCTCCTCAGGAAGAATAAATAGATTAGGTTTGGTTTTCTACTCTTTGAGTGGTTGGGCTTGGATAATCAACAAAAATTCTGTATGAATAGGTTTTCCACATTACTTGTACTCCCCAGTGTAATACAAGAAATGGCACAGATTTTTTTTTTTTTTAATTTATTTTTGTTCTTTTTATTTGTTTTGTGTTTTCTTTCATAAGAAAAGAAAGTATAGGTGGCTTACTAATTGGAGATTGGATGACCTAGATTCTTAATGTAACTCTGAGTTAATTTTATTTAAGAGATTTCTTATTGAATGTTTTGGATGGAATTTCCATTTCATTCTGGTATTTTGATGTTTTTGCCCTAAGTCAAAATAAAACCATATATATGTATATGTATATGTATATAAACATATGCACATATGTTTATGTGTATAGTAAGTGTCTGTATGAAAACAATAAGAAACTAAAATAATGCTCTTTGCCCATTTCTTAAAGTTGTGGCATTACAGTTTGCAGAAAAAAAAAAAGAGACTTTAAAAAAGTATACCAAATATGAACATCTAAAAACTTTCCAGAAACACTCATGAAACTGGAAATGGGTTTAAATTGGAAATTCACAGGTTTCAGACCAGAGGAGTGCTCCCTGTTGTGGAATATCAGTATTGCAGTATCCAGTGAGTCTGCATTCAAAGAAAAGGAAGCTAAAACTAAAGAATGCCTCAGTTTCTCATCATTGTCCTTAAATACCCATTTCTAACTTGTAAAATGAGATGTTGCCTTATGTGTTGTTCATTAGCTCCTGGTGAAGAATTAGTTGTTATCGCTAGCCCTTAAATTAGGAAAATAGATTATATTGCTTTCCTTAGCGCCTTTAAGCATCACAGCCAGCTATATCAGAGCTCACAAATTCATTGAAATTTGTGTGCTAAGATAAAACCCTTCTAATAAATCTGTTCAAATGGATAAAGGAGGCATGAATGGCGTGTGTTGGACAGAGAATTTTATATTTGAAATAATTGCTTGTAAAAAACAATTTTCTGTTTTTGAAGATTGCAACACTGATTTAGTTGCAAGGTTCTACAATACAACCCAAACCTTTGAAAGCAGTTTTTAATGCTCATTTAGAAGGAAAAAAAAAAACCCAACCAAAAAACAACAATTAGTTAATGCTTCAGGCACATGTTATCTAAAGAACTCAAGCCTAGTTCACAGAGCTCACTCGAAGTAAGACACTCTTAGAGTTCAGAAGGGTGACTACGTGAGAAACAGATTCTATGGGCACTTTTGTTCCAGAGGAAATGACTCGCACACAGTTATCTACGTAAGTTCAGTTCTTCATCTATGGCACAGTCTGTGTTCATCCTCAGGAAGCCAAATTCTTCAGACATGTTCAGACAGCCTATTCTCTGGGTTTTCTTGAGAGCCATGGTTTCTGCCTACCTTCACTGGTAGACAGCTGTGGAAAGGCTCACTCACTTGCATAAATCTCATGTTTAAGCTCCCATATGTCTCCAGTCTTGCTTTTACCATTAAAAAAAGTAAATGAATGTTGTTTCAGATTTCAGAATAGGAGACTGTAACATCAATACAAAGCTCATTACGAATTCAAGCCTATGTCGCAGAAAAATATAAACAAACTGGAAGGTAGAAAAAAAGGGCTCTATTTCAAGGATCTCTGAACTGTTTGAGTGACCTAGGGATATTTCTTACTTTTTCTAAACTTAGTGTTCATTGTACTTCGTGTGATGACCAGTGTCTCCTCACAAAGAGTTGGATTTCATAAAGTTTCTGCTTCTGAAATAAATCTGCTGCATGTGGCTTGCTGAAGCTCTGCTGACTGTCACTTGCTCCACAGAGAAGGACCTTGGAGTCGTGGTGAGCAACAAGCCAGCAATGTGGCCTTGTGGCCAAGAAGGCCAATGTCATTCTTAGGTACATTAAGAAGAGTGTAGCCAGCAGGCTGAGGGAAGTTCTCCTCCCTGTCTACTCTGCCCTAGTGAGGCCACATCTGGAGTATTGTGTTCAGTTCTGGGCTCCCTGGTTCAAGAGAGACACGGAACTACTGGAGACAGTCCAGCAGACGGCTATGAGGATGATTAAGAGACTGGACCACCTCTCTTATATGAAAAGACTGAGAGACCTGGTCTTCTTATCCTGGAAAAGACAAGACAAGATTGAGAGGGCATCTGATCAATGTTTATAAATATCTGGAGGGTGGGTGGCAAGAGAATGGATCTAGTCTCTTTTCAGTGCTGGTCAGCGATAGGATGAGGGGCAATAGGCACAAACTGGAACACAGGAAATTCTACCTCAGCATCAGGAAAAATTTCATTGTGAGGGTGATGGAGCATTAACAGGCTGCCCAGAAAGGTTGTGGAGTCTTCTCCTCTAGAGACTTTCAAAACCCACCTGGACACATTCCTGTGTAACCTGCCCTAGGTGAACCTGCTTTAGCAGGGGGGTTGGACTAGATGATCTCCAGAGGTCCCCACTATTCTGTGATTCCATGATTCTGTGGATGATAGTGGTCATCAAAAAGAAAAAAAAAAAAAAGGAAAATTTCTGTGACAGTGCATAAAGCACATAGAATCTCTAAGTGGATAATATTGTTCTTCCGAGGCTTCAGTGTGGAAATTTAAAGTAAATGGGTAATATTTTTCTGCTAAGTCTGCAGTGTGGTTCAATTGAGATTATTCAGCTCTCACTTCAGCACACCAATGCTTGAGTGTCACTCTGAGGTTCTCTTAATATTACTCTGACATTACTAATAAGTCTTCGGTATTTGAATTTTATGAGTCCTGGGTGTATTCTAAGTCGCCTTGGAATTCACTCTGCTTACTGGGTTCAGGTGAAATACACCACTACAGCTGCTGAAGGTCTGGTCCAAAGTATATTGTAGAAAATATTTAATATCAGCTTGATTTCAAACTGTCACCTCAAATCCTTAAACTCTGACACTGTTTCTAGCCAATCACACAATACAAGTGACATGAGAAGTGAAAGGGGAAGGAGTGAAAAATTGCTACTGGACATCTTATTGGGAATGTTGATTTACAAAAATATACAAGAATAGCTGATTTATCTTAATTGTTCTTTCTTCATTGCAGAGTTTAAATAATGATCATTTATACATTACATCAAAAGTATATGCTTTAGAATTACCAAGGGTGAGCAGACACATGAGCAGAATAACAAAGGTGAGACTATTGCCCAAGAAAACCACCTACAAATGGTTGCACACTATATTCACCCTAGGTGAGAAGGACACTCTAGGTAAAAACAACAGCTTGCAAGTCTTCCTAAAACTTCCAGACATTCACAAGACTGTGCAAAAAGGGTCAATGACATGAGGATCAAAACCAGGATGCTCAGCTCCTCTGGACCTAAGGAAGCCATCCAGCATAGCCACATCTATAAATGAATCACAGTGGAGCCTATCAGGATACTAAGTGGAAGGAGCAAGTAGGGTGTTCAAAATAAACAAAAGGAGATCAGTTTTTTACACAATATGTAGTAACACAATAAACCAACTTGCTGCTGGAGGCTGTGCAGATTGGGTGCTTGTGCAGGTTGTATGTGTTAAAAACACAGCCAGGCAGTTTTATGGAGGAAAAATCCATGGAGGGGCCATGCAGGTACACAAGTCATAATTCAAAGGAGACTGCAAGCTTATTCTGCACAATTACAATCACACTGCTTCCCTGTCTATCATGCTGTCTTTTGTTACTCGGGGCATGGCTGCAGTGATGATAGTTGGCTAGATCGTGCTTTGGTCTGTCATAGTTCTGACAATTAACGGCAGTGATGCATCTTTAAACATGTTCTTACCCTGATAGAGATACAGATGTGTCTCACTGTCTCCCACTTTCTAACTGTTATTTAGGACTTGCATATTTGAGTTTTACACCATTCTAGTTTGCTCGAGTCCCATAGATGAGCGTTCAATACCCATCAAACATCATAAGTACTCCCAAAAAAATATCTGCTTCAAAATGTTTATGTCTTATGTATAAATAGTTATCAAACAAAAAATTTCATTGGAGAAAACAAAGGATGTTTTAAAGTGGAGTTTGTTACATTCAGAACTAGCTCAAATGTATTCTTGAAATTGATGCTTCATTCGATTTCCAGCCTGAATATTTTTGAGGTTACACCAGTTTCTGGAGCATGAATCAGAAAGTGCAGATTAAAAGATTATGACTAATACCTACTTCTATAAACCTCTCAGTATCATATGCTAGAGGAGAACCACCATGAAAAAAATTACAATAATTAACCTGCTAAGCTGTCAGGTTGAAACTTTAGCTACCTTAATAGAATATGTTTAGGTTTTAGTTTGCAATGTTGAAGAAACCTGTAGGTAAATGTTGATGTTTTATCATTGAAAATAACTAAAAATCTTATTGCAAAATTTTGAAATGCTTTCCAACCTCAATGGGAAATTAATGCATTCATAGCATTCAGAGATTACGTTTCAATCACAAAAGCTGCAACTTACTGATAATGTTCTGGTTTGGCCAGGACAGGGTTAACTTTCAGCAGGAGTTGGGGGGGAGCCATAGCTGGGCTAATCCATACCATGCTGACATCATGCCCCAGTCAAGGGTTCGAGAGGTGCAATGCCAGGTGAGGGGTGCACACGCTCTTTATCACTTGTTCTGTACCTTGTTTTCTCACTGTTGTTATTGCTGTTATTGTTCTGATTGTTTCTTGTGCATTACCATATTAAATTCTCCTTATTTCAACCCCAGGGCTTGTGAATTCCCTGTTCTCCCTTCCCCACTTGGTAGTGCCAGGGCAGTGGCAGGTGGTGCTCAGGCCCCAGCAGGGACTAAACCACCACAGCCTTTTTGATGACCAACGTGTGTCCAGAAGGTTGAAATAAGGGCAGAATTTGATCAGAGTGTGTTAAAATCATTTCTGTTAGACTCAATTTTCTGTTTTTATATATATAGTTTGAATAGAGTATGTTCACCATGCTGGCCAATTTGTTTGCCTGGTGGTCTTGTACTAATCCTTATATCCACTGTGTGTTCCCAATGATGATGTTTATCATGTGTGGGAAATGTGTCAAGAGTCTCATTGTACTTTACTGGATACTGACAGATTATGATATGATTGTGTCACTGCTGGGGTGGGCAAACTGGTCCCTGCATGTGGCCTCGGTGTTTATTAGTGGTCTCACCCCATCTATGAGTGAGACGGGGAGGAGACCTCCTCAGCTTTTGAGGATTTCACCTATCCATAGAATGTCCAGGCCAGCATGCTCTCACTGCTGTGTTTGCTGAATGTATGCCACGCCCTGTTTAAGGTTATACAGTTCTTGTCCAATATTATCACCCGGAGACCCGGACCAAGCCTGGATACTTATGAGTGGCAGGATGTGTGGGAGAGCATGGGCAGGTGCCTGGGCCAGTGGTCACCCCCAATGTTTTTGAGCTTTGATAAATTGACAAATTTATTTTTTTGATTGATTGATAAACTCCCAAGGTACTGGACAGCAATTTTGTATGGCAAATCTGTTACAGGGAAGTGAATGATTTTCAGTGACCTTAAAGGCAGTTACAGCTTTCATATTCTAAAAGACTGAAGTAAAATTTTGCAATAAAATTGCAAATGAAGTATTAACTTAATAATGTAGTTCCTTTAGGTTGAACTCGACTAACTGTAGATGCTGGAGCACAACAGTAGTCCCAATAGAGGTGTGAAGGAATGCATACATAAGGAGTGAAAATTCTGTGAGTCCATCTGCAGCTTATGTGCTGTAATATAAATCCACTTACCTGATAATGCTGTGTAGGTATATACAGATAAGAATTTAGCTGTATGGAACTAAAGATTCAAGACAAAAACAGCTGCTTGATAATATAATTAAGAATTTACTGAAGAGATGCAGATACATGTCATCTAGAAAAAATTGTGTTGCATCTTTTAAATAATTCCTTCAATTTGTCTTTTCATTTGCATAACAGTGAGGCAATCATATCTGTAATGGGTGCATCATGTCTGCACACATCTAGTAAAAAATTTGGGGTGTTATTTTTATTCTGAACAGTTGATACAGCTAAAGTACCCTTAAAACAGAAATGCAGATATAACATACTGGTATACTTCTTTATGCCTTTTTTTTTTCATCCTTAGACTTTAATTTATTTTTCCTTAGTAAAACACCATCTTGCTAGCTGAGCTGACCAGGCCTCACACAAAGTGACTAGCATCCAAAAATTGTCAGGCCAGACTGAAGAGCCAGAAGTGCTCACTAAACAGGAGTGTTTTTTTTTTCCCATGGCTGATTTTGTCATCTGCTAATAAGCATCTGCTGCCATGGCAGTTTTTCATCTCCTCTGCTTGCTTTATAGTGCTTCAGAGACAGGCTTCTTTTTCTTTCTCTTTGCTTTTTTGTAGTCTGGTTAAATGATGGATTGAGATCCAAACCATTCGTAAGTTAGAAATTCCGAGTAGGGGCATCCTAGAAATAGACTAAACGGCCAGAGGCAGCTTTTTCTCTGGATTCATTTTCTCTTCAAAGACTCCAGCAATAATACCAGCACTTTCCTTCTATGTAATTCTCTCTACAGATATCAAAGCACTTTTCAAAAAGACTTAATGTCACTTTTCCACTGTCATGGTTTAATCCAGCTGGCATCTAAGCACTACATAGACTTTCACTCACTCCCCTCCAGTGGCATGGGACTCAGAAGAGTAGAAGTGAGAAACCTTGCAGGTCAAGATATAGGCAGTTTAATAGGTAAAGCAAAAGCCATGAACACAAGCAAAGCAAAACAAGGAATTCCTTCACCGTTTGCCATTGGCAGGCAGGTGTTCAGCCATCTCCAGGGAAGCAGGGCTCCATCACTTCTAACAGTGACTTTGGGAAGACAAGTCCCATCACTCCAAACATCCTCTCTTCCTTCTTCTTCCCCCAGTGTTATATCCTGAACATGACACCATATGACATGGAATATCCCCTTGGTCAGTTAGGGCCAGCTGTCCTGGCTGTGTCCCCTCCTAAATTCTTGTGTACCCCCAGCCCACTCTCTGGTGGGGTGTTGTGAGAAGTAGAAAAGTCCTTGAATCTGTTTAAGCACTGCTGAGCAGTAACTAACACATCCCTGTGTTATCAACCTGTTCCAGCACAAATCCAAAACACAGACCCACATTAGCTACTATGAAGAAAATTAACTATCCCAGCCAAAACCAGCACATATGCTTCACACATGCATCCTAACAATATCAGATTTAAAAGTGAAAGAATAAGATGGATGATTTGCAGTCATGTCTGCAGTAATGATTGTGAAGACCATGCCTGTTTATCCTCTGTAATGTGGTTGCTTATTTCTCTCTGCCTATCCATGCGCCTGGCTTACAACATATGGATCCATGATAAAAAAAAATAACCGCAAGTTGAACAAGTCAAATTTTGTGTCTGAAAGATGCTAGCACCTTCTTCTATGTTTCTTTTGCTTCCTCCTGACTTGCAGCTGGAATAGCTATTTTACTTCAAAACCTGTGGCAGCATTTTGACAGTTTCATCTCCAAACTCGATCAAAAGCCTCTTTTCCATTATTATTGATGTTGAACTCACACACTTTAAGGAGGATTTCAGGATTACCTTTATCACATCTTGCTGCCATTTGCCACATATAAACAGCCTTTAACAGTGTGGTTGCGGACCTTCACATTTTATCTCTAGCCTGTAGAACCAGAGAGCACACATAAACCTCACCAGAGGAGATTTCTTGTTAGTGTTCAGCATTGCTTGGCATTTGTTATCTCATCATGCTAGTGGATATAGTGCCTCCAGCACCTAAACAGAGTTGTTATCAGCTCCAGCAGATGGTGGTCTTCAGAGCCCGAGGCTTGAAGACTCAGATGAGAACGGGGATCCCAGGAGACAGTGGCACAGCAAAACTCAGTGAAGTCCAGGTTTTCTCATTTGCTCCAGACCTTGCTTTTGCAGACAATCACGAGAAAAACATAAAAGGAGATTTCATCATTAGTTGGACCTTAATTAGCCACTTTCATGCTAGTTTAATCAGTGGCAATTTCTGTATGGTTAATAGGCTAACTGGGAACACGTTCAAAGCAATTTCTCACCTCTGGTCTCTGAAAGAAAGGCCACAGCCTTTGGATGCTTCAGTAGAGACATTCTGGACCTCTTCTACAGAATGCACAATAACCTCCAATCATCAGCAGAAGAAAAACCAAGGAAGCTCAGAGGTGATTGCTTCAGCTTAGATCTCAATTTCTTAAGGCAGATAATGGATGAACCACTCTGATAATGGACAACCTGCTTTTTTTGCTTCAGTCTTCTAAGGCCAAGACAGGCATT
Organism: Eurystomus gularis; assembly: GCA_013400335.1. NCBI lineage: Eukaryota > Metazoa > Chordata > Aves > Coraciiformes > Coraciidae > Eurystomus > Eurystomus gularis. The sequence goes on from VZZY01003830.1 coordinate 20,031, forward strand.
GCTGCGAACAGAAAAAGTGGGTGTAACAGCCTCAGTGACTCCATTTCTACCAGCTGATTTGTTGGCCGACAGCAGTGTCAAATCTGTCAGTCGAGTAGTTAAATTTACAGTAAAGCAGTGCTGCTACTCACATTTGCACTAGATTTGTTTCTCTGTGAATATCATGTGACTGACTCTGCAATTAAGCCACAGCTAATTCTGACATCACTTGCCTATGAGAGCAACACTTAGGGAGAGATGCATGATACAGTCCTAATCATACCTACAAGAAAGTTACTCAGGGGGTTTCATAAAGGGCATAGTTGTTTTTCTGTTCTTGAAGCACTTTTTCTTTTTTCTCAGACTTGAAAGAAATGTAAGTAACAGTAATTTTCTGCTGGACTTCAGCATTTCAGTAGACATTCTGCCACTCCCAGAGGCCACATCTGCTTGGAGCTATTTCAGAGATTTACTAACTTCCTGATGCTAGGAAAAAACCAAGCCATTTATGTCCTGAAAGAGTAACTGGGCTAGTCAATGAAAAACTTCTTATGTTTTAAGTTTATTAATTTCCTCTTGTTTGCTAGATCACTAGGCAGGTGAATATGACTGCTAAAATGAATGTGTTTGACTTTGTGATTATTTGAATCTATTGGTGTCTGTGCAAAAATGGCTGATTTAAAATTCTTTTGACCCAATCAAGTTATCTTCTTTATCTGACCAATGTTACTTTGTGCTGTTGCTGCCAACCTGTGCTACTAATAGGTCATCTGTCGTTATCTATCTGCCCTTTGGGGTACACAGTCTGTGGTAGACTATCAGAGTTTGATGAGTCAGCCAAAACTTGAGTTATTCTGTCTACTTCATTTGCAAGTATGAGATGACATGCTGTTTCTAAAATAGTCATGCATTTGCCACAAAACACTGCTGGACCAAGATCTTTGCTTCATCCTTTACTGACATTTAAATTACTAGACGCACAGCTGAGCGGGTATGAGTGCATAGGGAAGAGATCATACCAGTCATAAACCAGCAAACTCAGAGGGACCAATTAACTCCTAAAAATGGTGTGATGCTTTCAGATTTCTTCCTCAAACACTGTGGGTCAAAAATGCTTCTAATAATTAATATAAGTTTGTATATTTTTGCTGCTTAAAAAAAAACTATTTGAAAAGAATCTTTCTGAAAGTATTTTAGTTGGTATAAACATGTATACTGCAAACACAGGGACAAGTTGAAAAACTACAATGGCTATTACAGAGTATTGAGATGAAGTGTGAACTCCTGAGATGCTTCACAGTGACAAAAGTTCATCAAGTTTCATTCATGACTGTGAGCTAGACAATGGAATACACAGTGCCAGTCCTATTGAGATTGAGTGCAGAAAGGTCAAGGAAGCCAGCAGGTGCTTTGAAACTCCTGAGTGAATCCTAATTAGAGAGGTAAACTCAAAGCATTTCTTCTTTCCAAGCTGAAGCCCGTGTATGCTGACAATAATGTGTGGATTAGGAGAGTTTCCAAATTGGTTAAAAGAGATGATACTGATTTATCAGGATATACTGTATTGCATAGTGTTTTTCAAGCTCTGTATGAACTCTTTCATTTCTTCTGATTTTAACTCCATACCACATCCAGCCTTCCACAGTAAGGATGTAGCAATGAATGGGGAACTGAAGTAGAGGAGCCCTAGCTTTTGAAGTGGGGTACAGGGATGTCACTGTACTGTAGATACTGTATGTATTTTCACTGTATATAGCTTATGATATAGCAGTTGCACAATAAGATGTTTTATCTGAACAGTCAATTTAAGCTTAAAAAGCTATAAAAAACAAGATGTGATAAACAAAAAGAAACTGGGGACATTTGTTTCTATAGAGCTTCACAACTGTATCTCCATTTCTTCATGTTAAAACTTGTACTATTTCATTTTCTCCTTTACAGTGAAGAAACTCCCTGCAATATCTTTGCACTGTTTACAGGAACTAATTGTGTGTGGCCTCGCAATGCTGAGCTGATTCTGCTGCACCAGAGCCTCTCATGATGGTGAACGAAGTAGTGATGTTGACAATAGGCTTTGGCAAAACGGAAAATTAACAAATCAAAATTCCTTTATCTCAATAATGCATGCCTGCCAGAATCCCACCTACTAAATGGTTCTATTTGTGGACTATTTTCTCAGGCATAGATAACAGCATGAGCAAATCTGTGCTATTTTTAAAAAGATCTCATAGTCTAATTTAGTACCTCTTTGGATGATATTAGCACAGTTCTGGACTTCTGAATGACACAAGCCTTAGGAGGTTATTTTGGGTTATCTGAATCTACGATTTTGCTGTGATTTTTAATTAAATAAAAGCAGCCTAAACAAACTGTTTATTTCTTTAAATGCATCTGTGAAGGAGAATTTATTTTAAGTTATCCAGGAGAAGACTGGTCAGATAAGTCCAGCTGTGATGAGTAGGGTATTCAGTGGAAAAAAAAGAACAAGGAAATTATGTTAGAACTGTAATTTCATTGTTCTGTGTGCACTGACTCCACAAGATAACTGCCAAACAAAACAATGGGGAAACAGAGATGCCACTAGGATTTAGAAAGTATCTACCTACAATCCTCTGAACTACTTACACTTATGTCTAAACATGTATGCACATTGTGATTCTGTACAGTGAATCTTAACATGGACATAAATCTTGACATCTCTGACTAGGAGATATTTTGCCCTTAGTTTCTCTGGTGAACCGCAACAGTTTCTTAGTTGCCCTTTAAGAACAAGCAGGATCTACTAGAGATTTCAGATATTTAATCTTACTCAAAAAATAAGAAGAACCTATGGGGTTTTTGTATGCAAATGCAGGGCTCTTTGGAAAAGCAGTACTAACCATATTTATTTGGAAATTCTCCCAGGAAAAACTTTTTATCTTCCATCATCTGCAGTCTTGTCACAACAGTCAGTGGTCAGGGATCACGTCAGTCACTGGCTCTGGAGGAATATTCAGGGTAGCATGGGGTAGGTATAAAACAACGCTTGGTGCTGTGCTTCAGAAGGTGACATAGCAGTCTTACAAATGATGCAGAGCTTTGAGAGTGGTCCATGAGCAGCCACATGGAGAAAATGAAGCAATTACAGAGCTAACAAAGGCAAACCCATTTAGTCACTAAGTTCTCATTATTCCAGTCTTATTCTCCCAGAAGGCTGATTAATGTTTCTTTAATCAAGGAACATGGAAGTAATATAGGAGCACAGATCCTGTCAAGATGCCCACGAGCAAATGTGCAGATCACTAATGATTTCAGGAACTGACAGTTGTGGATGACTTCATAGGCACATCTTGAGCAATCATAATTCATCATACAGATTCAACGGCCAAGCCACATGAACTAGAGGAGGCTTTATAGCAAATTTGACATTCAGGTGTGGCTCAGTGCAAGAATCCCTGTAATAATCCTGCAACATAAGATGGTGCACTTATAGACACTTCTGTCTATGGTTTTCTAAAGAAGATCCGTTGATGTCTGAGCACCTCAGGTGGTCTTGCTGTCAGCAAGATTAGTCTTGCTTCAGAGGTCTTCAGTCCCATTTCTGCAAAAGTCAATAATGCATAATAAACCATGGATGTAGGGTGAACAATGAAAAAACTAATAGATCTATAAGAAGACCATGCTATTATCACAGAAGCTGGGGGAAAAAATGCTAATATACTCTAGGTTTGTTTTGGTTTGTTTTGGGTTGGGTTGGGGTTTTTTTGTTTTGTTTTTAAAAAAAATAGAGCCCGACCATGTACTGGATAGGAGCTATCCTACTCAGTGTACACATTTTTGCACAGTGTCTCTCATTCTGAATTCAGGTTTTCACTTACACTGTAATGAAATAAGCAATGTTGCTATAGTACCAAAGAATAATGTGTACAAAATGCTGAGGTTTCCCAAAAGAAATTGCTCAAAGGACATGGACTATGATGTAATTTCTTCTCTCAAATGACAGTAATATTTGCTCTGGCCACTGAGGTTTTGTCTTTATTTCTATGCAAACCATGCCTGTGAAGTTTCTGGCCATGGAGTCTATCTGGCATTGAACAGATCGTGTTTGTGCTGGTAAACTTTCTTAACCTCCAAAAGACAGTAGCCATATATAAACCACTTTGTGCAAATTGTCTTTTGAAAGCATTCATGCTTGCACCATTTCTAGGAATTATTTTCAATACTGACAGTTGGCATGGGACAAAAATGACATCAGAGAAGATTTCATGAATATACATAGTTGTGTTTCAGCTCCGTGGAAGAATCTCTGGGCTATTCTAGTCTAGAAATAGCCTTATCTTACTATGGCACTGTTGCCTGTTTTACGTTATGGTGGAATAAATGAGGAGAGATTGAGGAACAGAAAAGAGGAACAGACTGAAGGCTGAAGAAGACAATCAAATTATGGAATTACTGTCATTTATTTTTTTGAGGGAGGGTTGTGTTTTCTTTCTTCTAAATTGAGCTCTACTACCCCGGGAAGAAATCTGAGAGAATCTAAAGATTCATACATTCATAGCAGGTTTTCCAGAGTTATATAAATGTTGGATACCAGAATTCAGTACCTCAGATTTAAATAATGGACATAAATCCAATTATATGCTCTAGGTGTCTTTTGATAATCACCCTAAAAATGTTTCAAGAAATTGCCCAGAATCACTATCTGTATTATGGAATTCTTCCTTTATATTTGTAGAATAAATAGAAGACAGAGGGAGAAACCTAATCCTAGCCCTAAACACTAACACAAATATAAAGATAACCCCAGCCCTAAGGCTAACTCTAAATGAAAACCTAGCCCTAAACTAAACCCTATATCTTAATTCTAAATTTTCAACCTAACACTAATCCTAGCTCTAAACTCAACCCTTGCCTTTATTCTAAGTCCTAACCATCAACCTTAAGCCTAAACCACCCTAACCATAAATCTAAATCCCTACCCTAAGGATTAAATCTAAACACTAACTCTAACCTTAAGTCCTAACCCTAACCCACTTCACCTCTCTTTATAAAAGACATTTCTTTTTTCACAAGTTAATTTACAGCATCTCCTCCTATTTAATAGAAAAATGTTTTGTCCTGAAAATTGCCAACTATCCAGGATAATAACTTAATAATAATGTTGACTTCAAAGTACAGATTTTCTAACATCTAAACTAGGCAACTTCCCACAAAGGATATTGCAGGTGCTGAATAATAAGCCAGAGGAGAATAGTCTTCACTGAATATATTTTACCAAAATGTCAGGTATGACGTTAGGGTACTAAGCAGACTTCATTATTTTTGCAGAAGCATGAAAGCAGTTTTCACAGCATCATTGAATGATGTCAACTTTTTTTTTTTTTTGCAAAGTTTGAAAAAATATATTTTTAAGTCAGTGCAATATCTTGAACTAAAAAACAACTTTTAAGAGTCATAAAGCCATAAATCTGCCTTATGAAAAAANAATCTGCCTTATGAAAAAAAGAAATGACTAAACCCAATCCTGTCACATCCATGCATAACTTCATTCACTACAAGATTTCTGTTGTGGTTTCAGGGACTGCGGAAATGTAAAATTAGGTGTTCTATGTGGAAAGCTCTCAGTAGATGCCATGGTAAAATGCAATCATCTCTACTGCATAAAAGTTTT
>VZZY01003831.1:0-20636 GCA_013400335.1 Eurystomus gularis
GGTGAGAGCTGTGAGCGTGGGGCGGGCGGTTCCACCGTGCCTGACGTCCCCCGGTACGAGCAGAACCGGGGGTCTCGCAGCAGCGCGGGCAGCGGGGAGAAGGGAGCCCGCCGTGCTGCCGGCTCCCGCCCCACCGCGGCTCCCCGGAGCGTTTCCCCGTCCCTTCTGGCCACAAGACGTTAAAGGACGCCCAATCTGGAGGCGGGCTGGCAGCGAGAGCAATTTTCCTCCATTTGCCATTCCCGCCCCCCCACCTCCGCTGGTGTAGCTCCGTGAGGGTCGGTGCGGTGGCGCTGCAGAGGGGCGTCTCGGCACGGACACGGGGGTAGGTGGTGCAGGAGCTCAGCCCGAGGAGCTTGCAGCGGTGCGCCTGAGGGTAGGAGGGTGTAGCACGCACCGCTACAGTCGGCAGAGGTCAGAGCGCGCAACGTGCCACAGCAAGGCTGCTTTGCTAATCTTCGCAAATTGTTAGGGGAGCTCCTGTTTTCTTGGGTAGCGAGGGTTTGCCGCAACCAGAGCTGCCCGTGGTTAACGCTTGCAGTACGTGTTACTGGGCCTGTTGGTGTAATAAGGGGTTTGTGTAGTGGTCCAAGTGGCAATCTGCAAAAATGTGATGGGTCTTTCTCTGTCTCTCAAATCTCCGAAGTCAATGAAATCCTGAAAATAATTTGTGTAAGGTGCCCAATTGTTTTTAGGTTTTTGGTTTTTTGGTTTTTGGGTTTTTTGCTAGTACTAGAGACAAGTATAGCCAGCCACCTGCTCCTTCCAGAAGTAAAGGATACATCTTTTTCTCCTGTTCCATCGAAGTTTTTTTATCTGTGCATGCATCAGCCTTGGTCTTGATCTTGGCTGTGTTCCTTGGAGAACTACAATACTCAGATGACATATGTAGGCTGTAGGCTTCAGTGATGGACTTTGAGATTTCCAGTAGAAGGGAGATGCTGTCCACGTTTTGGGTTTCCCTTTGTCTGAGCCTTGTCCAAGGCTTCAGTTTTCAAGCAGTTTGAAGAGCACCGAATTGAGACGTGGTCAGGTACTTGCTTTTTCATCCCTTCCATCAACACTTGTGGTTTAGTGAAGTCATCCTGTCAATTGGATTTAATTGACTAGTGAAGCATATGCTAGAAATATATGTAGTATCTCCTTGATTACTTTCCAAGAAAGGTTTGAGTGGAGAACAAGGAGTTCTGAAGACAAATATTTGCAGAATTTAGCCGTTGATTGCAGAGCACTGTGTGCACAAATGGTTAAGGAGGATATGTTTTCTTTTGTCCTCTTTTATTTCAATTAAGAACTAGTAAATTGAAAAATCTGCCAGGGTTTTGTGTTTTTTGTGGCTTTTTGTTGTTTGTTGGGGTTTTTTTTCAGAATAGCATACAAAGAGCCTATGTCTAGACCCAGCACTATCAACAGTTAAACGATACCAAGTGTAAAAGGAGGTCACAGAAATACAGGATAATATGAAGCTGAAAATGCTTCAATATTTGTCCAGGAATTTCACCCCAGCAAGGTGATTTTCCTTCACAGAAATGCAGTGGCAGGCTTATACCATAACAGAAGCAATGACCTTTTTCTGCCCTAAGAATAACAAGTTTTCTGAAATCGACGACTGAAGTATTTCAGCTTTTGACTTAAAACCCCCAGACCAGCCCAGTGTCAGGCTGCAGGAACTTGGACGGATGGTACAGAAGAGGCAGCGTGCCCCGGGCAGGGTGGCCACGGGATCCCGGCCTGTGTGAGCCAGCAGCCACCCCGGGCTCCACCACCCTGCCCCGCTGGGGCTGTGCCTACCTCGTCCCCTCCTGCCGCTTAGGGACCAGAGGGAAACTGGGGCATATGCTTCCATTTGCTTTAACAACAAACAAAACCACTGTGAAAGTGTTTAAAGGAGTCTTCAGACTTATCATTAGTACTTGCTCAGAGTTCGTTGATGGAGCGAGCAGATGAATGAGTTGCATGGCTGGTACTGCTTTTAAATTAGGTCCCTAAACTTCCAGAAGAGAGGAGATGGTGGTCATGTACCCCGAGGGATGTTTGGAATAGTGAGACTACTCAGTCATTTAAAAATGACCGGAAGACAAGTGTAGCAGAGGATGAATGGACACTCTGTGAGCAGGTAGCCTTAACTCATGTAATATATCCATAACATAGTCACTTTAGGTTGTTGGTCTGTTGCAAGGCTTGGGGGAAGCAGTGCTGACAGGTCATCAGGAGTAGCTAATTGGAATCTAATTGCAGTTTGACACCTTGCAAGTCGGTGTCACTAGGAGGCTTAATGGTTTTGATTGAAAGATGCTGCAGTCTTCAGACTGGCACAATTAAGAGAAGTGTTCACTGCCGTGACTGCTGTTACATCCCTCAAGAGAAATGGGCTAGACTCAGCGCTCTTTGAGAATTCTTGGTGATTCAGGGGGTTACAGTCTGGGTGGCAGAGGCAAATGTTAACAAAGTGGTTTACTCTAACAGAGTCTCTTTGGCTCTAAACAGCTGCAGCAAAGGTACAGCGCTGCGTGTAATTCTTAGGGTGGAACTGGAAAGTATTCAAACCACTGGACTTTATTGTCCTTCAGCACGTGTAATTGAATCTAGTCCAACTGGAGAAGTGCTGACCATCAACAACATCAGATTTTTAAGAGGATTGTTAATTCTGTCAAAACAAGAAAAGAGGAAACTGGTTAAGGTGAAATCCCTTCTTCTTAAATCCAACAACCCAGTCAGGGATAGCTGTATTAGATACTAACTTCCTTTTGCACATATTGGCGTCACCTAAAGAGATGTTTCCTATGGAGTCCTATAAAACCTCCATAACTGTAACAGGTTTTTCACATAGTTGTTTCAGCACAGAGGTAATATATGCGTGATCTTGGACGTTTAATCCAGGTGGCTCAAGAGCCAGTGTTGGGCTTTTCTGTTTTAAATCAAGTCTTACAGCTCTGCAGGGATCACTGCACCATGACATTATGACAAGGGGATGCTGATTCATGCATAAACCTTAGATCCTTTCATTATATCTTCAACCAGCAGCTTTGAAAACCTATGAATATCTAGCATGTTGCAACTTGGGTGTTGTGGCAAAGGTTTTCCCAGACATTTTGGAATATAATGCTATTGACTACATCCTTAAAGAAATAGCATTCAGCATACTGCTGGCAAAATGATTTTAAAATAAGCAAAAAATATATCCTGTAGTGGTAAAGATGGGAGAAATTCAGAGATGTTTATTTGATTTAAAATTACTGTGGACCAAGCCCAAATTATTAAAACTTATTTTAGAGGAAATGAGGAATTTATTAAATGCTTATGCTTCAGTTCATTCATATTCCTGGTCCTTCTCATTTCCGTTTCATGACAAAATGTTTTTCAGGCTCAGTGAGCAGATGTGAAATAGGTTTTGTACCCCCTTGTAATTAAAATAATAGAGTCATAGAATCATTTAGGTTGGAAAAGACCTTTAAGATCATAGAGTCCAACTGTGAACACAAGATCAGATGGGTTTCTGTAGTAAAATTATACAATGAAACCAGAATGTAGCCTAGAATAGGAACTTCTGTGCTTTTGCTGCTCTCCAAATATTTCTACTTGCAAAATCAAGCTCTGTAGCAAACTTCAAACATTCTTCTACTCCTGAGAGTTATTCGTAGAGAAACCTGGGGTGTTCATTGTGTGACGGTGCTGTTCCTGCTGTGCATCTTTGCTCTTGGCTCACAGAGCATTTTCACACAGCCATGATCCAGAATGTGGGCATATAAAAATAAGACAGTTTTCGCTTGACTGCTTCAGTTTTCGCATTTTTATTACGTGATTATTGCATTAATTTTTTTCCATATATCTGAAATAAAAAAATTACCGTGCAGTTTTGAATATAGGATGAATGTGTGTTTTATAAACCTTCAAGTGAGTTATATTTAATAGCATTTGTGAGTAGCATATCAATCAATCCTTAAATATACCACTCAAGCTCTTAAATCAACCAATGTTATCAGTCTCTTCAGTATATTCATATTTTTATATTTAATATATGGAAAATGTAGTAACTTTTTTCTATTTATGCTAATGAAAGCTTTAATTTACTCCTCCTTTGACAGGAATATTGACTGCATGTAGCTGGAGATGTACTTAACTCCTTGCATGCATAGGACTTACAGTATTATGCAGTGTGGGTTGCATGCCCTGAACCAAGGGCCACTGTATTAAGTGATCTTGTTACTGCTGATTTCATTAGTTCTTATCAAGCTTTTAATGATTAAAATATTTTTGAGAATTAACACATGTGTAACAGTTAAATAATTTTTTGAACAGTTGATAATTACTAGGAAAGTAATAACTGGGAACATGTTATTAATGTTAAAATGCTTTGAACAGTTAAAGACTATTCTATTACCACTATGCAGAAAATTAAGATAGTCAGTAGAATTAATTTATCAGACATCTGTGAAAACATGATTAAATTGTAAAAACAATATTTGCTGAAGGAAAATAGAATTTTAAATAAATCTCTAATATGTGCTGGTAGGACTAATTTTTAGGAAACTAAAAAGAGAAAATAACCCACAACAAACTTAAACGTGTATATGCACGCGCATACATAAATGTACTTATATAGTGAACAGTAGTTTATTTTGAATGTCACATAAATAAAAAGCAGAACATTGGTTAAAACCTACAATCCATTTTTTGAAAGGGATTACTTCAGAGCTATTACTAGTGAGCTGATTTATCATTTCAAGTCAGTGTTCTCACCCCTGTGAATTGAGTGTGTGAATTACTAATTTTTTTATATTGAAAGTTCATGCCCATATTCTGGAACCAATGTCACTGCAACTGAAGTCAAGGAGTGTGAGGTCAGACTGAAAGTAACACTGAAAAAATACCTGAATGGGTGAAAAATTAAGCTGTATGTATCAAACTCTATAGGTCTTTGTGAATGGGCTTCTCATGTGACAAATTACTGGAACTCTCATTTCTGAAATGAGCAAGATTTTTCCATTGTTCTCTGACTGATCATTGCATTTATCAGAACATGAATACAGTGGCTTCTGCTTTTAGCAGACCACGGACAAGGGATTAATTCCTTTTACTATATAGATTTCTGAAAAGGTATAGGCCAAAAGTCTGTATGTTTTCATAGAAAATATGTAGGTTTGTGGAGCAGTATTATTATTTTGTCTTGAAATCTTAATGTTTTCCTTTAATAAGTTCACTTAAAAAAAAATCTGCATTGACTACAAGTGCATGTTAGATGTAACCTTGTTAAAACTGAAAAAGGGCTTAGATTTACGTGAATTAACTCCTTCCAGTAATGAATTCTGTAAGGATAAACACTAAGGAGTGAAGAAAAGCATCAGGCAAACATAGTGAATGCATATTCTAAAACAGATCAACAGTAAGGAGCGAAAGCAGGTTTTAGATAATCATGTTGAACAAATTCATATTGGACCTTCTAAAATTAATAACTGTGCTTAAAATACTGCTTTTGTCTTTGCTTGCATGTGGTTACAGAGTGGTATAGATGTCTTTTGAAATACTATTTACTTTTCTTTTATCTATCTGCATCTAGGCCCACCATAGAACAATTTTACTTTCTAATGCAACACTGCTGTGCCCCCTTGTTTAACAATTATTCCATAACAGGTCTTTGACTTTTGTTTTGTTTTGGTTTTTTTCATTGTTTTAAGAAAGATTCTCAAATCAGGCAGTTTATGGGGAGATTACCTTTTTCCCCCTAAAGTTCCCATTTGGGAAATTAATATAGAGAGTAAACATTTCTGTCCTGAATCTGATTTAATGTACAGATACTTAATACACTTACTCTGTCTAATTGCTTTATGAAAGTGTGAAGAAAAAAAGGTATTCATTGTGATTCTGCAGCAAGGTGTGGTTCAGCTCCAGCTACGGCTATCTCCTGCCACCTGCTCCCAAACCTGACTCAGATAAATTAGTAGGATATTTTTGGGTATTGAAATGTTACATGCAGTTCAACTAAAGGTGATGGAATCAAGCACAAGAAATGTCTTATTTCAACTCTAATCTGCTATTTTATTTGATATCAGAGGAGGATATTCAGGTCTGTATTCATTAACTTAAATCAGTGTGTGATTGCTTTGTATCCTTGGAGTGCTGGGTCTGTAACTGAATTACCAGTCACTTCAGCTAGCCCATGAATGACTTGCTGGCAATTGTATCTTCATTACTTAACTGCAGAAGTTAAATGTGCTCGCATTTCACTGTTAAAGAGTACTTTGCTATTTGTGTTCTAAAATGTATATATTTTTTCTAAATGATTCTTTCAGTGAGCAAGAGCAGGGCAGAATTCTGTACAGTGTTCATATTGGCCCTGACTCATAAATTAATACTCGTACAACTGGTGGCAGAGTTTCAAGGACGGTGACTAATTATATGAAGTGTTCAAAACAGGTATCTGAACATGTGCTTGCTATGCTATCCTACCTATTCAGCTCAATCTCAATTTCAGGTAGTTGATTCAAGTAGCTGCATTGATTCGATGCTGCAGTTCTTCAGGCTGCTGTGGTTAAGGCTGTCGTGCCACTGTAATTTATTCTCAGTATAAATGTGTTTAAAAGTTTAGAAAGATGGCTTGGGGTGGAGAAGATGCCTCTGCTTACTGCAAATTGTGTGAGCTGATTTTCTTTTCACACACTTTGAAAATTACGAATGACAAATTCAAAGCACTCAGTATGTTAGATAATTTAAACAGCAATCTGTTAGGCGAAGTGGAGATTTTCACATCATCTATACGGAGAAAACTGCTTTCAGAGCCCATGTCAGCAGCGGGGCTGGAGAGCTCAACAGAACAGCTCTGCAGCTGCTTTGCAGCCTGGAGAAAGGATTTGTTTGATTTTCTTTGGTTTTCTGCCCCAAATTTATGAATGTATTTGGTAGTTGTAGGGCTCTGGTCTATATCCATAAAATGAAAAGGCTGATGTGGTTTACCATCCCAGGTAACATGGATCTAAAATATTAATATTACATTAAAGTAAATAATTGCTCAATCAGCAAATATTAATTGGCCAGATTTATACACAGCTTTAAACTTTTGAAGCCATTTTAAATGAACACCTGGAAATGTAATCATATAATTTTATTATATTTAAAGACTGGATGAATTTGAGGGATCAGGAAATAGATGAGAATATGAGTAACTATACATTATAAATTGCAGTATAAATGTGATTTTTAATTTCACTCACAACCTTACATCTGCCCCATTTTCAAGTGCTTTCATTTGATGAGAGTGGGTCATGCTGAAATTCTGAAAAGTCATGACTGAAAAGTCATTTAGTCTTTTTACTTACTAATCGGATTAATTCATATATCCAGCAACCTGATCTCATAGTCTGGCACTCCAGAGTAATAAGGCCAGGCAATTTTTTCTCAGTCAAATAAATGGTCAAGCTTCAGTTGATGGTAGTAGGCAGAAAAACAGATCAAAAATTAATATTATTTCTTTTCCTGTATGAGTGTGGAAGGCTGATTTATCTTTTTATGTGGAAAGAGGCAGGTATTAATTCCTAAAAAGTGCTAAAATGTTTGAGCATCTGTTGGACCTATAGAATATTTTTTCAGACTTTACCGTACATGCTCATACATGACCCCCTTTGTTGTTTTTAGGTATCACACAGGTTTCTGAAGTGCTTTGTCAGGATTCAGTATGGAAACCTTAGAAAAGATTCACAGACCATTTCAATTCAGTATAAATATGTAAATAGAACTGTTACCTTAGTTAAAGAAGGAAAGGTTTGGTCTGTGCTTGTGTAGGTGAAAAGGAAAAATAAAATGCTTGTTCCCCACCTTTGTTTACATTTGATCATGGATGTTATTTTTGGTAAAACCTTTGCATAAATCTGAAATTCAATTTTTTCTTAACTCCTTTTTCATTTGTAGGAAAATGTGTTTCAGCTTGACTTCATAGAGCACAGTAGCGTACTTTTGCTAAAGAAGTAAGCAAGTAAGCGAGCTGCAAATACTGAATTTTTAGCAAGTGGAACATTTAGTGTTTCTTAGCACCTTTCTATTTTGATATGATAAAAAGATAATATATTCTTCCATGTCTCCATTTGTGGAGGCATTGTAAATTCATTTGGAATGAATATACCTGAAGACCTAGTTTGTGATATTCATGCTATCTTGTGTGACCTCAAGGTGTGGGTCTAGAAACTGTGAGTGTCCTGTAGCACATCTGGCAGCCTATGCGGATGCTTCAGATACTCCAATGTGTAAAATAGTGCTTGGTACCTGTACTTTAGTAACCTGAATAATTTCCTGAGCTTCATGAGAAAAGAGCACGTCTGTAAACACCCAAACAACTTTTAGGAACTCTTGACATTTTTGTAGACTGTTAAGCACTGTTGCAATTAGTTGATGTTTGTAGCGGAAAGCATGGGTTGTATTAAGTCATGACTTAGTCATTCCAAATAAATACATACTTTCGAGAATACTATATGCCTATTCCAGCATGTTGAAGAGCCTCCAGTATCACTACTTTTAGCTTTGTCCTTCTGGGGATGCAAAAATGGTCCATTTCACTTCAGGTTTTTTGTTTTCCTTTCTGCATGGAACTGTTTCTGGCTTCCTTTTGGACCCCTGAATATAGTGTTTCAGTCACTGTTGCAACTCCCAGCATTGCTTTCCATTTTCTGATACGTAGAATCATGATTTCCTGTGCTGGTACTTCTGGCTTTGTCTTGTGCTGCAGGAACTTGGAGTGTACAAGTTTTGCAGTATTTTGTTGTTACACGACACCTTGAGATGTGTATGTTGCAGTGCATAGAAGCCATTTTCCAAACTAAATATTAGGAAAAAAGTCACTTGGCATGTTCCACTCTTCATACAGGTGATATATTTCAGCAATGTAGATTTAATTCTAAATTTATTTCTTTCTTGTCCTGTCATAGTGTTTACAACAGTTCTCCAAAACAAATGTTGCTACTACCAGGTTATTAAAAAGTCTGTAAAAGTAATTGCACTAATTATTTAATTTTGAGACATTGGTGGTTCTGTAGCAAGAAATTTGTGCCTTTTAGTAAATAAGACAATTTTAATGTCCTTTGAAACTTCCTGATGAAGCTAGCAATGTTTGCAGGAACATGGTTAACCTAGGCATATCGTGATATCTGGAGATTTCTTACCAAGTGTGAGGTTAGTTTTGTGCACTGCAATTTAACGATATTAGCTTTTGGTCTGATCCATCCACCCCCCTTCTCATTAAGAAAAATTCTGGGTTTTTTTTCCTGTAGGCTTCCTTTTCCTGTCTTCAGTTCTGCCAACCAGCTAAGCATACCAGAAGTATCTGTTTCAGGAATCCTAATCCATCTCATTACAGTTGTCTTCTGCTTTCTAGATTCAAGTTCGTTAAGAACTCCTTGCTCAGTGATTGGTTTTGATTGGGATACAGATCAGTCAGGTGATAGTGACATTAGCGATAGATGTAAAGTCTTGGGTTTTTTGTTTGCTTGTTTGGTTTTCTGAATGCTTCCAGTATTAGAATTCAAGAGATTTCATCTTGTTCTGGAGCAGCTTCCTAGATGCTTGTGAGAGACCAAAGGAGAGACTGTATAACTTGACAAGCTGGGAAGAGGTACCCCTCACTGTTGGTATGCATGTTGCTGTTCAGGTTGTTTCTGATATTTCTTGGAATTTCTCATTCTGTAACCCTTGGTGGCTTTATATACTTGCTGTAAGTCCTTCCTAGCTGTGTCTTTCCTGACTGGAGACATCTCCATAACGTAGGCCAAAACAGACCAAACTCCAAAGGGATTTGGGAACTAGTGATAACACTCTCGTGTACAAACTGGGAACTTAAAATTGACTTCAGGAATGGAAAAAGGCTGGGGGCATCTGTGTTACCAAGACTGAGTGGTGGGAATTAGATGCCTAACAACGATATTGGCAACTGGTTGTACATAATAGGAAAGATGTTAAGTCAGCCTAAATGACAGAAAGCTGCTACTTGGAAACTTCTAACTGAAACTGTCAAGCTAAAACTGTTCCTCTCCCTTCTTGGGTGACTGACCGCAGCCCTGAGGCAAGGGAAGTGGCATTAATGGCCAGAAGCTACTTTGTCCAGCTATAGTGGGTTGTGTGGTGATGTGGATGCTGTGCCAATCTTCCAGCTTTTGGTTGGGATAGCCCAATGGTGTAGAAAGAAGTGAGAGAGTTTGGGAGCTCAGAGGATACTAGATGAGAGGAGCTTGACTTTTTGCCTTTTCTTTATAGAACACAGTGAGGCCTGGGATGAGAAGGGTATTTTTTTACATGTGAAAAGAGAATCAGTTATACCATCCTTTTCTCTGGTATATGCTAACCTCAAGGTTTCTCGTTAGATTTAAGTTCTTCATCTTAATTTGTACTAGTAGATCTGTATTTTTTCAACCTGATATTGCAATAGAAAATGTGTCTTTTGGCCTCCCTTAGGAGGGATTGCAGTGTGGTTTTTTTGAATGAGTTTGTTATTATCATAGAATTACAGTGTGTATTCTATCCTGTATATTTTAGGTGGTAAAAGGTAACACCGACTGTATTTTAAGCTGCACTGGTCATGAGCAACCATGGTACTTGCTCTTCCTGTGGGTCTAGTTGCTTAATTGTTTCTAGATTAAATTCAGAGTAGGGACTTTAGAGTTCTGTGTTTGTTTAGTTCTGGCTATGCGGATAGAGATTCATTCTTGTTTAGCTGTTATGGCAGCTACATGCATGAACACTTAAGCTAAAAGGCACTAGATTTAAAGATTAAGATGCTCTTGACTATGAAGGATGCTCAACTTTCTATGTGCTTTTAATGATCTGTCAGACAATCTGTTTCATACAAAGTATTTGCTGAAGGAGCTGGTTGGAAAATGAGAAGAGGAATTATTTTTAGGAATGATATGTTCCTTTTGGTCATCAGATACAATAAGATTAGCTTGTTTACTTCTGGATAATCTTCATGCAGGGAATGATTTAATTCATATCATGGTCCCTTTCTCTGAAGGGGAAACTAGGAGATAGCAGTAAAGCACTCAGTTGTTCTTTTTTCCTGGATTACTGAGCACGAAGAAAGGAAGTTCCATTTAGGGTAAAGTGTGTAAGAAAAATGTCTTTCTGTCACCCTTCAGAGGCACATAATAAGTGCTGTGTAGTATGCTGATTTTTCATTTCCTGTGTAGAAACAGGAAGCAAAATTTCAAGGAAAAACATGTTTGCAAACAAATAAACAGTCCTGTCAAGATCTGGATTATTGATGTAGCATGAGAAGTGAACAATTTAAACCTGGAAGTCAGAGTAATTGCATGAATAACTGTAGTGATACGCTGTTGAATAGCAAACGAGGGCAGCAGTAGAAAAATGAACAGACCAGCCTTGTTCTGGTGTGTCTGTACCTTTTTACAGGCAATGAAATAACAGTGATCGCAAAATCTTATGCAGCCCTCAGGCATAGGTTTACTAGATTTTCCTTCAAAATATCTACATTCAGTTGATGTAACTCACTCTGACAGCTACTACGGGGCTGAATCCTGAAAGGTCGAGCATACTCGGTGTGCCAGCAATAGTTATGCAGAATTGCAGGAGCTCAGCAGAGCCGTGATTCACAGCGTTTGTACTAGCCTTCCACATGCATTTGACTACAGTTCATCCCATTTTAGCTCACCCACATAATTATGAAAAACAAAATATACAGAAAATATTTGGAGCTTAAAATTCAGAATAAACATTACAGAGAGTTCACACATGGCTGAATGAAACAGTGAGTTTTCTATTACTAAATTACTATGGCTGATGACAGGTAGAGGCTGTAATTCTAATCCTGTGATGATATTGACTGGGTACCAGTGTACACCAGCATTCTTTCTTTTTTGTGTGTCTGGATTTCCCTCCTACGCAGCAGGGTGTTTTTGAAGGGACAGTCAGTGCTCTGTTACCCTCCTAAATGTCAGCAAGAACTCTCACCCATACTGGAGGTGCTCCATAGAGCTCCTGGGTCTGCTGTCCACAGGTGGTCACAGTTGAGCAGAACACGTAGTCCTTTCTAAAACCATGCCATTTGCTTAAGTAGCAGTACTACCAGCTTTTAATGATTAATTTGGAATGTACCAACTATAATTAGTAATAAAAAAAGAAAAGGAATTCTGGCAGTTTTCAAGATGGAAGTTCCTTTGAACCATTACTTGTTCTTCAATGCAAATACTCTTCTGGAGATTATTTGATAACATGACTTAAGAGAAATTTTGTTGAGTAGAATAGGCTAGAGTGAAGGTCTGCATATGTACCTCTCTCTGTCTTTAAAATTATTCCTCCTCACATTCATTATCTTTGGATCTTAAGCCATCATCTCCACTCGTAGTGAATGCGATGAAAGTTTGGGATTTTTGGAGAAATGGTTAATTTTAACCACATCTAGTCGTAATTAATTGTAAGCTGTAGTCATGTTTTTAACGGGAACAATGTCAATTAAATTGACAGCATTGTAGCAGAGTTTTCTGATAAAATGGCAGGTAGCAGTTATTGAGTCCTCTAAAAATGTAACGCCTTGATGGTATTTCTTTCAATATTTTAAATTCTTTTCACAAACTCCTTGACAACAAGTGAAACAACCCAAAATGTCTTTCTTAAGAAAATATGCATACATACCATCTTGTGGTGATAATCTACCACTTTTCAAGGTTCAAGCAACACATTGAGCACAGAATAGTTATTTGTTCATGCTTTGTGTATTATCTAGAAAATGTAGGCAAGAAGGATTTCTTTTATTCAATGACAGTTGAAGCTCATGATGCAGTAGTTTGTTTTTTCTTTAATTTCTAATTTCATGTTCTGAAACTTGAGAGATATACTCATCTAACATACTCTTAACCTATTGTCTGTTGTTTTGTAACTGAAAGACTAAACTAGACTGTAACACCGAAGGAGCGCTCTTCATCTCTCTGTCATGACCTTAAACTTGCTTTTAGTAGGCAGAGGTTCTGAGTGGTTGGGTCTTAAAATTAGGGACATGTGTCAGTTGAAAAAAAATAATAAATGTGCAAGTATAGTGTGAAGGGATTGAGGAGATTTATTGTAACTCTTAATCTTGTCTGGAGTCCTCTAAAAAAGAAGTTATTTTTTTAAGTGTAAGAATAAGACAAACTTAAAAATGTTTGTGATGTATTTCTTTAAATGGCATATAAAAAAGATGTTATGAAAGAATATGTGATGGTGATTAAACAATTCAGAATCACTGGACATGGTATAAAGTTTTCATGAGTAATCATTTAGAATTAATCTGACTAGCATAAGTGATTTAACCTTTAAATAAACTTTCTAACTACTTCTTTTGCAACTTGCAAGTAGTCTTCTCTGACTGATGGTAATACCTTATAATGTGCTATCATCTGGTGAGCTTATGTCCTTAGTTACTGTAGCTGTACCTGTGCTGCAGGTTTTGATCTATGCTAGTTGGCTGCAGCCAATGTCCAGGCATGGTTTAGGGAAAGTGCAGGCCAGGACCTGTCTTCAGGAGGTGGTCTGGAGCTGGCCACCTTCTTTTTAAGGGAAGAGTGGTTGCTGCTTGGAGCAAGTTGCCCAGCCTGTGGTGGTGGAAACAGAGAATGTGCAGTGGCTCATCTTTTCTGTATCAGTATTGTATTCAATATTTTGGGACATCAGGGATTTGCTTGACATATCGTAGGTGACTTCAACTCCTCCTTCCTGCTTTAACTCCTGCTGCTGTCATTTTTGCATATCCCTTTTCTAGAACAGATGATGTCAGAAGTACATCGTAGGCAGGAGTGAATGGGGGCATGTGTCAGGATTGCATCACTTTGGAACAATTCTTTGCATAGCAGAACCAGAGGGTCAAGCCTTGTCAGCATGACACAATTAAGGAGACTTGAGTTCACAGCAACGTTCCAGATATCCTACCATCCACTTTAGGAATTATGAATACAGAGGGGTGTCAGAAGTGTCTCTTTTACCACTCCGCTCATATGATTTGGCCTTTACTCTGGAATATTTGATAATAGGAATGAATATGCTCCTACGTGAATGTTTTCAGTAATGAAGAAAATGACTCTTGTGCAAGAGAAAATACTTACAAAACCTAAAGCAAATTTAATTGACTTGTCAATTAAATCTTCAGAGAAAGGCATAACATTGCTTTTCTAGTAACATGCTAAAATCTTTATTTCTGGTTGCAATATGCTGAGGTTTCATGTTGCATTAATTCTCAGTTTTGCTAGTTTCTAAATAAATTCACTAAAATGAAGGGGGGGGCAGGGAGAGAAGTTACTGTGCTAGCAAGAAAATGCCATACATTTTCCTGACAAAAGATTCTGAATGTACTGTGATGTATCCTTCAGGGAAGCTGGGTGCAGTTTTTCCTCTGCTTTTATGAAATTGATATTAATATTAACTTCTGGCAGTGCATTACAGTGGAATCACAAACCCCAGAGCCTGTTTCAAGATGCTCATGCTGCCAAGTTCAATCCCTGTATGAGTTATAGACATGATACTTTTTCTGGGAGAAAAATACATTGCTATTTAAAGAGCAGTCCTCTGTTTGCTTTGCTGTGTTTTACCTCATGTAGCATTAACAGAATGGGGATGTTTGGCAATAACAGAAGTGGGATGTTTGATATAAGAAATTGATTGTTTTACTGGGTCTAATTTAGTTCTGGATGTGAACAGCAGCGTTTGCATTATTTGGGAGTTCTGTTCTTACTGTCACAGTGGTATGTAATTCTAGTCTGGGATTTGATATTTTCCCTCAAGAAGAAACAAAGTGGGCTGAAGAGTGGCTTTTAGATACTAAGATGCATTTTGAGGGCTTTCTGGTATCAGCCAGTCCATCATTTACAATAATGTTTGGTAGGTTTCAAGGCCTTGCAATTCTCTGAAGACAGACCTTTTTTTACAAACTGTAGGCTAGTGTTCCACTAGGCTTTAAAAGTGAACTGATATTTGAAGATGACTTCTTGTCAAGCCTCAGTGATTCTCTGGTGGGGTTGGGTTTTTTTTTTATTAGGCATATTTTTATGTGTGGTTTTTGGAATGCTGTTGGTGAATATTTTCCTTTTTAAAAACATTTACTGGAAGTCTTGGTTCGTGTGCTCAAGTTGAATGAAATATATATGCTCTGTAATAAAATGTATGGTCTATATGGTCTATATATTAATACTTAGGGAAGAACAATGGAAAAGGAAACACTTCTAGCAGTCAGTTTGCAGCATAGCACAAAACAGTTGATTACAAAGGTGAAGATCCTGATTTTGAATGCACACTATTATTAAACAGATATAAATCATAGGTATAAGCATCTCAAATCACACCATTAGAACTCACACCATTATAAGTCGGTGCACGTAAGACTTGCAATGTGACTGTGAATCAGTGCTGTTTCTGAAGTCCTGGTATTCGTTTCAGATTATTTCCATTTCCTCAAGGGTATCATACGCTAGTGACAAGGGGAGTGTTAAAAGATGATGAGAGGCAGTTAAGCGCACTTGGGATATTACATTTAGACTGGTCTGCATCTGTCAGTAGTTTTGAGGGATTTGAACCACATTATCTTTTTGCCAATTACTTTTTGCATCAGGCTGATATAATATATGAGATTGCTAATTTGAGACTACTTTGTTTAGTGTTCCAAAAGCCCGTAAGCACTTCTGTATTTGTAAGTAGGTATTAAGAGTGATTGCTGTATGTTTGGTAACTGTGCAAACAGTTTCATGGTAGAACCCTTCAGCAACTGTAAATAAGAACTAGCTTGTACTGCAGAGCATTGTCTGCATTTATTTGCATTACATTCATGTCTGATGTCACTGGAGATGTTGCAGGTTTCTTATATTAGACATTGCACAGCTCTGTAGTAAGTGCCAATCCTTGGCCCTAAAAGCTTAGAACTGAGGTATGCAAGGGAGACAGGAGAACTTTCTTCCTCTTTTTCACATGCAGTGCAAAAGAGGGGTAGAGGGAGATTAAATATTTACTCAAGGTCATAATGAACATCTGCAGCAGAGCTGGAAATGAGTCTAAATTTCCTAAGGGCTGGTGAGAAAGCAAGAATTCTGTTTGACAGAAAAATCCATTGTTTTACCTTAGTTTTCTTTCTGATGAGTGAGTGAAAATAATCAATCGGAAACTTCTTATGGGTAAAGAAAAAACAGATAAAGTTGAAGAAAGAGAGACATAAGAAGAGAAAATAAGTAGGCAGGAGGGAGGGAGAGAGCTGGGAGGGAGAGAGAGAGGTATGTCAGAGCATTTGTATGAAAGGGGGAAAATCAAAGTCAGTTTCTCCTCTGCATGACTGAGGTATTTGAACCTATGTGTTGTTTTAAATAAGCACCAGTTAGAGAACATTTGCCCTTCTCCCTGTCTTTTATTTTCGTGTTTGCACCCAAAACTCTATTTTGGATCTTAGAAATTCTCTTTTGGGATGAGGGGAAAGAGGAAATGAGGAGAAGATCGATTTAGACAAAAAGTTTCGGTTGTCAGAAAATAAATGTCTTACCAAAGTGATTCTGACCAACCTCAGCCTTAAATCCCACTCCAGAATTTTAAGTCGCCTTACTTCTGTTAATTACTGTGTTATACTGCATTCAGTCAAGAATCATTATATTCCAGAAGGTGCATAGGTGCAGAGTTAAAGATTAACTCTCACGTCCTCTCTTTTGGAGAAGAGCCACACTAAGACACACAAAAAATTGAACAGTGTTTTTTCTGGCATGTATGTTTTAGAGTGAGTGGGACTTAACACTGATTACTGGTAACCACCAAGAGCTCATAATAGTAACCACGACAAAAGTAAAATCAAGAATAATGCAGAAATAGATCTTAAATATAGACCTTTCCTGCCCATGGAATACAGGTCTTCCAAGGTGTGAGTTACAGTGTAAGATCTATGATATGTTGGTTTGGGTTTGTGTCTGGCCAGGTTTTGGTAGCAGGGGAGGGGGCTACTGGCATGTCTCCTGTAAGAAGCTTTGAGAAGCTTCCCTGGCTCCAAGTTAGACCTGTCTCTAGGCAAAGCTGAGCCAATCAGTGCCTCTGTAATGACATTTAAGAGGGGAACACCTGCTGGACGAGTTCCTCTGTTTTAGGAGTACTTTTGTGTTGGAGAGGAATGTGACAGGGGAGAGAGAACCATGCAGATGGCCAGGTCAGTGATGAGAGAGAGGTGGAGGCATGCCAATGCAGCCATTCTCCTGAGGCTCACGTTGAGAAGGCAGGCTGAGCCCTTGCACCCCTTAGAGGTCAGCAGTAGGGCAGAATCCTGCCTGCAGCCGGTGGAGGACCCCACACTGGAGCAGAGACTGTTCATGAAAAAGTCCGTGACTCTGAGAGAGGCCCACACTGGTGCAATCCATCGCTGAAAGGATTTAGGCCCATGAAAGAAGCCCATGCTAGTTGGAGAAGTTTGTGGAGGTCTATCTCCTGTGGGAGAGACACCACATTGCCACAGGGGAGTACTGTGAGGAGTTTTCCACCTGAGAAGGAAGGAGCAGCAGAAACAACATGGAACAAACTGACCCACAACCCCCATTCCTTGTGCCCTGTGCCACTGAGAGGGAGGAGGTAGAGAACTGGGGGCAGAGCTGGGCCCGGGAAGAGGAGAGGGGCACGGGGAAGGTGTATTTAAGATCCAGGTGTGTTTCTCAGTGTCCTGCTCTGGTTCAATTGGTGAATTGGTAGGGGTTTTGTTGTTGAAGTTAAATTGATTTTGTTTCACGAGCTTGTCTGTCTTTTGCCTGCGACCATAACTGGTGAGTGAGCTCTCCTTGTCCTTAGTCTCAAGCCTCTGTATTTTCTCCTCCCCATCCCACCAGAGGAGGGTAGGAGTGAGTGAGTGGCTGTGTGGTGCTTTGTTACCCTCTGGGTGGGCTTAAATCACAACATGTCTGATCAGTGAAATGCTTAATCCTTTACTTCCTAGCTGAAATGTAAGACTTTATTTTGCAGTTGTAAAATTTGAGATGGATTTTGTCAGTTTTATTCTATTGTTGTCAGCGGGTATCTCTAGCAGCAAAGAATGAGTGTATTTTGTGTCATTGAGAAACGTGATTCTTAGGGGTTTGTGCAGAATCTTGTTTTGCACCAGGTAAAGCTGCTTCTCTTTCACAAATGGTCCTCTTTTGGTACCATTGTGCACAATGAGCAGACTTTTTCCTGAAGGCTTTCTGCCAGGTTTTTCATTATCTAGATAGCCTGGGCTGTTATGACTGCTCACTATTCTGAATGAAAATACAGGATTAAGACCTTTAGTTTCATGAAATATTTTAAGGAAAGCAACATTGAAGGAGAGAGGCAGGTATGTAATCCTGCTCGTCTCTGGTCTGAAGGTGTTATTTCTGGTTTTTATACTAGCTGTAGATAAAAAATTCTTTGTACAGAGATGGTAAATGCTCTCTACTAGGGTGGTTCTACCAAATAATAAATGTCATAATTTAATAATCTGGCAACCTCTTAAATTTCAGAATGATAATACCTGTTGATTTGCATACAAACAAATCATAGAAAGGTTAGGGTTGAAAGAAACCTTCAAAGATTGTCTAGTCCAAACCCAGTGAATGAAATGAAGGAAGACCTTCTAGTTACAGGAGCTCAAAACTGTTTTCTTCTGCTAACTGATATCGGTTTTGTTTTGAATGAATTATCTTTCAACCATATGTTGTTTATGTGCAACTGTCTTGTTAGTCATTTTAATAAAGACTTGCATTTGAATTTTAGCATTACTGCCTATATTATGATGAATGGGAAAAGTACTTTATCATCCTTCTCTTGTTGACATCAATAACTTTCATATTTTCCTGGTTGTACTGGTGATTGTACATTACTTAATGAATATGAGGGAATCAGCCTTGGGGAGGATGTTGCAAGCAACCAGATCGATAGTTCTGGTTCCATTTCTGATTTTCTAGGAAGAGCTCAGCTGATTTTTGGTATTTTCATAGACTTCTTCCATAGACCTCTGGCTAGGTTAGCAATAGGCTTTGATTGACCTGGGAGCAGGCTAGACAGTGTAAACTTTGTGATGCTAACCCTCATTAATGAATGTAGAGGAGAGGGTTACAGAGCTTAGCTGGTTCCTGTGTCAGCAACTCCTCAGTAGTAGAAGAAAATCTACATTCTCAAATTTGTTACTTCAGTTGCCAGATTATGCTCGTTCCATAAGAGGGTAAGGAGATTGCTAAATGGCACACTGATTCTTCCTCCTGTTTGTTGCTGGTTTGTATTACTGGTATTTATTACAGAAAGTTTGATTAATTATGTGCATCTAGTCTTGGGGGAAACAGAATATTCTTTGGTCAGTAGCATGTAGGCTTTTATCAAATGAAGATGGTCTTAAATAACCTGAAACTTAAAAATACAGTAACTGTTAGGTTTTAAGCAGAAGCAAAGGTAAAATGCGTCCTGATCAATGAGGCACTGGTGTGAATCCAGTGCTACGCAATGATACGCATTTTGAAAATGGTGTGACAGAACCCAAGGTGCTTTGCCTCTTATTTTTTTTTCATTGCAGCTAGTGGATTGGAACTACTATTCCCCTTTTTCCTTGGCTAATTGACCAAGCTGTTACTTCCTTCTTGTTTTCATGTCCCTGAAGGTCAGAAATCAACTCACTTACCTCAGACATCTGGCAAAA
The DNA here is from genome assembly GCA_013400335.1 of Eurystomus gularis. Lineage (NCBI taxonomy): Eukaryota > Metazoa > Chordata > Aves > Coraciiformes > Coraciidae > Eurystomus > Eurystomus gularis. The sequence continues at coordinate 19,613 of VZZY01003831.1, forward strand.
GAAATTATGTAGTAAACCACCAATTCCAATTATATTAATAAAATAAATGATTACTTAATGAAAAAGAAAGGAAATCCTAAAAATCAATTCAGTTCTACTTACACATTATTTAATTATTTTTATGACATCGAATTTCAAATATTTTTATACCTTAAATTATTTGTAAATGAAGACCATTGATTAAACAAGATAAATACATTGTTTGGAGGGATCTTTTAATCTTATCCAGTTGTACCAGCTGCCCTCCTTCCAGTATCTGAACAAAGTTCTCAGAAAGCAGAAAATCTGTTTCTGTTACCATGCACAAGTTGTAATTCCTTAAAGGCACTGATTTTTTTTCAACATCTGTCATCTTTTCTGTAATAATTCAGACCAAAATTCTGGTATCTAATCAGTTTAAGACTCACTGTTAGAAGTCCTACCGTAGTCTCTCTAATTGCAGGAGGGTAGAAAAGGCAATATTTCATCTTAAACATTTGCTTTCAGTCCGTACTAGAACAGCTATAGTTAATATTATAGCATACTTTTTATTAAAAACAAAGTTTTGCATTCACTGCATATGAAGAACAGCTTGAAAACTGATTTAACAGTAGTGATCACAAGGCATTTATTACACAAAAATGGGACTAATTTGAACAGCAGTACTTTGAGGTCAATGGTTGTGGTGAATGGAGTCAAATCCAGTTGGCGGCCAGTCACAAGTTGGGTCCCCCAGGGCTTGGTTCTGGGGCTGGTCTTGTTTAATATCTTTATTGATGACCTGGATGAGGGGATTGAGTGCTCCCTCAGTAAATTTGCAGATGACACAAAATTAAGCGGGAGTGTCGATCTGCTTGAGGGTGAGAAGGCTCTGCAGCGGGATCTGGACAGGCTGGATTGATGGGCTGGGGCTGATTGTATGAGGTTTAACAAAGCCAAGTGCCTGGTCCTGCACTTCAGTCACAACAACCCCTGGCAATGCTACAGGCTTGGAGAATTGTGGCTGGAAAGCTGCCTGGTGGAAAAGGACCTGGGGGTGCTGGTG
>VZZY01003831.1:20990-53339 GCA_013400335.1 Eurystomus gularis
TTAAAAAAATGGGTAGATGTGGCACTCTGGGACATGGTCTAGGGGTTAAGGAGATGTTGGACGAAGGTTGGACTAGATAATCCTAGAGATCTTTTCCAACCGGAATGATTCTGTGATTCTGAGATATTACTTCCAGAGAATGACTGGTTGTGTAAAGAGGAGTGTAGTAAGTCAGGGTTCATATGAGTTTCGTGTTTCCAGGATGATCCCAATGTGATACAGTATCTAATGATGATATTAAAATGAAATGCAGTTTATTCAGATGTGATGGTGATGAGAAGGATAGTAGATTCCTGTGTGTAGAGAGACAGAAGCAATAAATACTTTGCAATCTATAAAGATGGGCTAAGATGGGAGAATAAAAATTCAAGATGTCTTCTTCTCCTGCTAATTCAAATTCCATTTTTAGACTCAACAAATCCAATGTTAAACCTGTCAATAATAATTCCATCTTAGTGAAATTAATTTTTACTTCCTCCTTTCTAAAAAAAAAGCTAATTAAAGTTTCACAGGGATCACTAAAGACAGAGCAGGCTATCAAATAGAAGAGAGGTATGAAAAAGGCCACTCCTATCCTCTTAGTATTACTATTTGCAATTTAGCTCAAATAAAATGTGTCAAATCTGTGTTCCTGGAGATGACATCAGTAACTTGTGCTTTAATTGCTAAACTTCTCTCCTAAAGCTCCAAATAATTTTGACCCAATGGTCAGAATTCACTCTGTGATGGTGACATGTGAAAGTGAAGCAGAAGGTGCACCTGTTGAATTAACAGATCAGTTCCCCGTATCTTCCAGAATATTTGGAGAGATTTTCTTTGAGTTTCTCTTTATATTTTCATCATTAGTTCAGCCTCCGCCCTCGATCCTTTTCTTACATTTGAAGTACTTGATTAGCCTGGAAATGCGTTGGTTTTATTTATCACTTCATTATTCTCTTCAAAGGGTTGTTTGCCTCAAGTATCATTTTTGTTCTGTTTTTCCATGAGTTTATTTTCAGATGCTAGCAGGTATTTTGTAATAGCAGGTACACGGCTCCATAGCTTTCTCCTCTTTTTATTTGGTCTGTCTAGAAAATGGAGTGACTGAACATCTCAGACAAGGATTTCTCTCCAGAATATATTTCACTTTAAGGTCATTCATTTGTATCTCTAAGATCATGTACTAAAGTCTTGGCACTGAAAAAGCTAGTGGTTTGCCAAGAAGATGATCAGTAGAAATGTTGGAGTGCTGCTGTGTGCATACTAACGGAGTGTCGGACAATGAAGCAATGGATATTTCTTTTTTTGATCTGAGTCTAATGTTGCTGCATTGATGTTAGTTTTCTCAGTGTATATATCACTGGAGTTTCTATTTGTAAGTATGATGCCCTAGGTCAGTCTTGTGAGGTAGCATTTGATGCTTATTTCCTTACTGTCATTATAATATTTCACTTTGGGTTAAGGAGTGATACAGTCTTTACATTTTGGAAAACCCTGCTGAGAACACTATTCAAGACTAGTCATCATTCCCATCATTCATTTTCCTTAATTTGTAGTTTTCATAGACTCACTGCAAATTTCTGCTAATGTAAATAAAAATCTTGGTAAGGAGTTTAGTATTTGTTGTGCTACTGAACAGGGTTGATGCTTTTAGCTGCTCTCGTCTTCAGTGTTGCTTGCATGTGACCTAATGGCCTCTTTTTGTCATTAGCTTGCTCCAAAGTGATCTACATTTTGCTGTGATTTGGTAAAAGCTGGCATAATCTGCCAACCCACAAACTGTGTGTTGGGATTTAAAGGGCTTTGATGGGTGCCTTTCTGAGACTGCCATGCACTAGACTGTCATTCACAATGACTCCGTTTTCTGTAGGTCCTTTAAGTATTTAATACTTTTGTTTTTTTGAGGGTAGGCAATATACCAGAAAGCGCCAAATTCACTGCAAGCCCTGTCTTCCCAAAGGACGATTAAAAAAGATCACTTTTCTCCTCTGACTGACCTGACAGTATTTGGATGGAGCATTTAGTACCTTATGTGATCTTATTGTTACAAGGGATCTGATCACAGGTAGATTGGCTTTCCTGAAACACATGGTCTTTTAGATCTTAATTCTATTCACAGTACATGTATGATTTATTTATTTTTAGCTGAAACCACTCAGCTAAACTACTCAACAATGCCTCCATTTTTACAAAATGAGCCGAAATGTGCTGTACATGGAAGATGGTTCTCCACTAAAGATTACATGTTTAATTACAGTAATGATGGTTCACTACGGTCATGACATTTGTAAATGGAATTGATTTTCCAATGATAGATATTCCAGGTCTTTAAACAGAAAGGAAAGTCTTTCTTCTGTTGTGAGAGTCATCCCTACTAGGTCTTCTGTTAGTTTTAATTTCTAGGGGGTTAGTCCCACCGTTGGTTCTATTGGTTTTGCTGCTGCTTAAAAAAAATCTAAAAAGCATTTTGCTTTTCTTGTACTGTCATTGTCCCACTCTCTGATGTGGATGCCCTATTTAATCTGCTAGTGTGACTCATCTAGATGATGCTGGCATCATGACGCAGACTAGTCTTTTCCTGTATCGTAAAGCAAAACCGCTACTTCCCTTGTGGTTGATATCATTATCAAATAGTACAAGTTCTGCACAGTTTCAGGTAGTGACAAGTGCCGGTTGCCAAGGAGCTTAACCTTTCAACGGGCTGGGCAACTTTTGGTGCTGAAACTGAAAGTGATTGAGGACATGCCATGTTAAAGTGAGACAGAAAAAGCAATGTGTGTAGTACTTTCAATTGAAGAACACCTCTGAGAACAGCAGTTTGTCAGCAAATGACACAGCATTATTTCTAGCTGCAGTACAGAAAGAGAAAAGGGACACCTTCGATGGTTAAGCTCTTTGGCATGAGAAGACAGCGAGGAGTATGCAATGAAGTCCTCTAACTGGATAAATTACACTTTTCCAGTGGTGATTTTTGCAGTTGTTTTCTCTTGGCTTTGCCTTTACCTTTCACAGAAACTCTTCTCTTTTTAATTATTTTTTCTTTCTTGTTTCATCTTCCTCCCTCTTTCTATCAGCGATTAATGGGTTTGCCTTTCTTTTCTTGCTTCTCCCTCTTTATTTATATTATCTCAGCATTATAACATACTTTATCATTTAATGTTACAGCTTTCATTGCTTAGCCCCTGTAGTGGATGTGAGACTTCTTCATGATTTGATGAAAGTGTCTGGTAGGAGACACCTGTGGGTCAATGACATGGTCCTGCCCTGGAAGGAGAATGACTTAGATGAGAAGATTTTTGCAGGTTTAGTCATCTCTACTACCTGTGATTTTGAATAAAACTGGTAGGAAGTTTTTTGAATCCAATCAAAAAGTTGCCCATGTGGACAACTTAGGACTCCAACTGCAGTGCTACCATGGTAATAATACAAAAGACTGAAAAATTTGAAAAGGGCAAACAAAGAAGTTGAAAGCAAAAAAAAAACCCAACAAAAACCACCACCAACAAAAAATTACATCATGCTTTGAAAAAATAATTCTTTAAATTGTCATTTTAATGTGGTTTCACAGTCTGAGTTGGTATCCTCCAACGGGAATCTGAGACAGAGTAAGCTTTTTCTTGATGGAGTATGTGTGACAAACACAGGCTAAGTTGCATTTTTCCATAAAGATACATAACATTTCAGATATTCTTTGCCTACGGTATGTAGCACAGGCTTGCTCAAAATTTGACCTTCCTGGTTGTCATTTGAATTTGTAGAAGAAAACTATGAATAGTTACATTTACATTTAAAAAGTCATTTATCCCGTATATTTGTGTGAAGCGGTTAAACCTTTTGCCATCAACAGTGTTGCTTAACCTTTTGTTTTATCCCTGCTCCACATTGTTCTGAACTTTTATTTTACACTGAGGGTATTTAATCTATTTTGGCATTTTTATGTGGGATACAATACTATTTTTCTGTGAAAGCTCATGTAATTTGGCCTACTTACTGCATATAATTCATTAATTTTTGGTTAAGTTCCCAACTAGCATGTTTTACAGCACATTCTACCTATTTACCCTAGTGACAAAAGCAATATAAAATACTTTATATTTTTAACCGCAGCTTCTGTATAGAATCATTTGTTTCAGTGAGCTGAATGGAGAATCCTATTTTCAGTGGGATTTACTTGGGTGTCTGCAAGATGGTGAGTTATGTGGCTACTCAAGCCATGATGACTCGGTGAGTCCCATCCTGTTAGCTCTCTGACCAGGACTGGCACACTGAGACATGACGGATTGCTCCCGGGGTTCCTGTGGTAGAAAAGTTTTCTATGCTTGTGCAGAGCAAGGCTTCGCTTTTTCCTGCACAGAGCCGTTTTGTATCTTACAATGGTACCTTGAATTAATCAAGTGCTATTTGCACAATAGTGAGTGAGCTTGGATTATTAAGCTTCTCGTGTTTGATCTGCTTCCTGTTTCAGTAAATAGCGAAACTTCCAATGACTCCAATGAGAATAAGATTAAGCTGTTACTGTATTTCCTATGTTTGCATAATAAAATGATGGTTCTTGCAAATATTTCCAATGGTAATTTCAAGTACTGAAATGCCAGCTCTGCTCAGGACAACTCTGAAATGGGCTTAATCTTTTTTCTTTGTTTCACAGAGGATGAGCTGAGACACTTCTAGTATTCAGGGCAAGGCATTTCACAGTATCTCCAAAAAAGGATGCTTGATGAAAAGGTGACAGAGCTGTGGGGTGGGAATCTCAATACTGCTTTACGTAATAGATTGAGCTAAATGATCTGCAATGGGTTGAGGTTTTTTTCTGTGTTTGCCTTATACATGGCACAAACTGAAACACAGGAGGCTCTGTCTGAATATCAGGAAACACTTTTTTACTGTGAGGGTGACCAGGCAGTGGAACAAGTTGCCCAGAGAGGTTGTGGAATCTCTATCCTTTGGGACACTCAAAAGCCATCTGGACATGTACCTGGGCAACCAACTCTTGGTAGCTCTATTTGAACAGGAGGGTTGGACCAGATGACCTCCAGAGGTCTCTTCCAACCCCAGCCATTCTGTGTGATTTTTGTGTGTGATTCTGTGATTTTTAGCTTGCCTTAATATAGAGAGCAGCAAAAAACTATGTGTTTGAGCCTTTTCTGATTTATGAAGCATTAGAGGGTACCAGTGATACTGTAGCAAATTAACAGTGTTTGTCCAAAATACAGAAGCCTTTCTGTTGATTTTTGGTCCTTTAGGGGATGAAGCCTAGCAGGTTCAGACAACTTGCTGAAACAGATTGCCTCTAGCCAGGTGGAAAGCAAGGGAGAATGACTGCATTAATAGTGAGGATCTAGTTCACAGGCAGAGCAGTTATAAAATAAGAACCTTGGAAGAGCCAAGACTGGGGAAAACCCATGAGCTGAAATTTTCAGGTTTGCCTCACGGACGAGTGAGCCAAAATGAATGAGATTTTGATTCCATACTGATGGTTTTGTTTCAGAGGAAGTTGGAAAATCTATTTTCTGTTGGTCAGACACTGTAAATTTGTCCTCTTAAATGAATCATTCTTGTTTTGTGGTTTATATCACTGTCAGTGGGCTTTAGAACAGGCCTTGTTCTCCGAAGGGAAATGTTTTTAAACAGTGCTCAGTGTAATTAAGTATTTTGTCATACACAGGTGTTAGGCAGAATTTGTTTATTTCCTGTAGTAAACCATAAGTAAATTTATAAAATGGAACTGCCATTGAATATGTGATGAGAAGAGCTGATTTCAGCTATGTCGTGTGGGTCATGAAGTGAAAGAATGCACACCTGTGCTTTAGCAGTGGCTTGCCACCTAGGATGAGCCATATGGTTAAATAAATGTAACGGAACAAACTAGGTGGCATGCTGCAGCTGAAATAGAGGCTTGCCCTTCACTTTGCTGCTTTGCATGCCATATGCTACAAAATGCTGTATTTTGTTGCATTCCGTGCTGATCAGGTGTATTTATAGAGCTGCTCTAAAAGCTTGATGCTGTACGCATTAGAATGCTGTATGTGCAAGAAATGATTGCTCCAGGCAAACCGTGTGAAATACTAGACTACTCTGCATGAGACTATCATAATATAGGTAGCATTTTGGTAAGTGTGGCTTGTATAGATAAATAATATTTTTAATAATCGTCGTTTGCCATAACTTAAATTTTGTTTCCTGATCTAACTATGGAGAAATACCAAAACAAGCAAGCCAAAAAACCCCCCAACCGTATTATCTAAAATTTGAAATAGCTACTGAATTTCAAGTAGGGGAAACACTAGAAAGCATATTCTTCCCTTCACTATTGGGATAGAGCAAAAAGTCTTAGCTGTTTAACTTTAACTTCAGCAGTTGATCAAGCTGTTGCTCCTTAGCTGTGTGGTCTTCAACAAAAGAATTGAATAACACAGGCATTACACTTTTATCATTCTGATGTTTCTATGAGGAGGCAAGAAATATTTTCAGTCTACAAATAAAACCAGTTTGATTTGCCAGAAGTAGCAGAGGATGTTAGTAGAGCTGAGGCACAGTAAATTTTAAACTGTAGGAGCTCAGTTGTGTTTTATGGCTCTGAAGTCTAATTATTCAAGACTGGACTACTCTTTCTGCAACGCACATGCACAGCAACCACTCTAGCAGGCTTGTGCTAGAAATTTTAAATAGCCACTTGTAAGTATAACAAATCAGTCTACAGTATCTACAGTATGATTTACTGTGTTTTGCCAGTGCCTGGTGTTCACTTCATGAAACAGACACCCAAATAATGACAGTTGTTTGAAAGTCCCAAGTTTTTAAAAATAACAGAAGAGAAGAGAGATAATATTTCTTTGGAGAGTGACCTATTTAGGATTATTTCAATCAATTAGGACTTCAAACAAAGCATCAAACCACATGCTAATGTGCAAGATGGACTGTGCAAGATGTCAACATGGGTAAACAGAATATCTTTTTTTTTTTTTTTTGTGGGAGCTGCGTAACCTGCTCATATACCAGTGTGAAAAATTAAGCACCTGTTAAGAACAGGGAGTTAAAGAAGCCTTGAGGCACAGTATGTGCTACAAATAGGTCTTGAAGTGGCTGAGGTATTCAGGTGAGATCCTTAGTCTGGCCTTTTGATGTACAGGGCAGGTGGTAATTTTTTTTTCTTTTTAATAGCAGTAATCTCTTTCTAGGGGGTTTATCATTGGCTGCCTTAAGTTAATGTATCTCCCTGAACCTGCAGTATTTGGAAAGGACACGGTACTAAACGCTTTTTCTGATACTGGATGCAAAGGAGAGTGCACTTTTGTTTCTTTGGTGTAAATATGCCTGGAAAAGATCATTGTTTTGACTAAATCTGTGCTAGAAGCTCCTAATAAACAGGGTCAATTTCAGGTGACTATTCTGAAGGGAAGTTGCAAAGCTTTATTTGCTTTACTAAAGCAAATTTACTAAATAGTATATTTTAGTGATTATCTCAGCTCAATTGTGATAAAGTTTTAAAGCATAAAGACAGATCCTTATGGTGAAAAAACTCATTTTCCGAAAACAAGTTACTGATCTTATATACACAGCAGACAGTTTGCTGACATTGAGGTCCACTTTGTTTAGCTAAAGGAAGAGGTATGGTTTGAAACTATAAAGCCATACAATGTTTCCTTTTTTTTTTGATGATGACTTGGGCACCACAGAAACAGCATTTAGGGTGGGTGAATGGCATATTTTTATAAAGCCTAATCTAGTAATCCTGTAGGCCTCTGCAAAACTTTGGTACAGTGAGAGAATATACATAATCTAACAGGAGGTTTGCCGTGGAGAACTTAAAGGCCCAGAAACTGTGACCTTGAGTCACTATCACAATTCTAAGTGGAAATATGTCTTCACACTGTTTTGGACGTTGGACAGGTTTCCTCTCTAAAGTGATTTTATTTTTAGTTTGAGGTAGTGTGTGTGCATGCTTATACATAGCATGCAGTACAATGTAGGTGCTCAAATTAGCTCAGGTAGTAATGGTGAAACCGAGAGGTTAAACAGTGTGAAATTTCACCTAAACTGATTAGCCTTGCTCCTGTGAGATCTGAACACAGGAGGAAAAACTCTGGAACTGTAATCTCAGTCACAGTGAGGCATATATTGTAATATTTTCCACTTTGAAGGATGAAGTGTTGCTTTGTTAAAGTAACTGGTAATGATATGCTTTGTCATGTCTTTGTAAGTTTTGTTTAACAAGAATTTATTCCACCAGTGCTAAACTGAATTTTCCCAAATAAGAGCTAAAAATTTAGAAACTTCTAATGCATTTTAAAATGCATCAAGTAAAGATTAAAGGAGCTAACAAATGAGAGGGAAGGAATATCAATTTTCTTCTTGTGCTTTGCAGTGAGTCTTCATTATATCGTTTTAAAGCTCTCCATGCTGTTTTATTTTTTAATAACTTACTATCTTATTTAAAGAAGTCATACAATCAGGACAATAAGCTGTTCACTAGAGTGTTCTAATTAAGAGGATTTTACTGCTTTTCTGGTGTGTATTATCAATAATGTTTATTGAATGGTATTTGAATACTTCACAAATAAATAATGTTTCTGTTATTCCTACAGTCATTGAAAAAATAGGGCATGCTTATAGGAAGGTGTGTGATGTGAGTATTAGACCATTTGTAAATACAAGTAAAGCCTGGCAATTAGGTTCACAGCTGATTATCCCAATGCATATCATAAATCTGTGAGACATTACAGGAAATTAGGCTATGTCTGGAGGTGCAGCCTAAAAAGTTACCAAAAAAATCACATGTAAGTATAAGCCACCCTTTGCTGCCGGTCCATGGTTTAGGTTGGAACAATGCTGCATTGAAGGTGTTACAAGTGGAAGAGGGCCGTCATTTTTCCTATGAGGGGTAGAAGCTGTTAGGCCCAAGATAGAGTAGGAAATCAAGGTCTTTTGTCTTGCTTATTGCCACATTTAATCACTAGTTTGTGTGGGATACTCATCTCTGCAGAGGTATGTTTATGCCAAAATTTTTAGTTAGATGACTTGTTTTAAAATCAGGTTCAGCCATCTGGAGGGGCTGAGACCTTAGGATAGGTATGACAGGTCTTTGCAGTACAGCCATGTGTTACAGTGCTAGCTACACTCAAGTGATGAAGTGTAGGCTGCACTGTGTTGGGTAAATGAAGTAGACTCTTAGTTGCATCATTTCAGAGAGATACATAAGCAATAAATGTCTAGGACTCAACATCTGACTTTCTCAGAATAATGTGTATGGCAGGTTACAAATGACCAGTTGGAAAATAACGGTCAAATGTAGTATGAAGTCTTCTGAGAGTCACTTACATATTTTCTGCCATACCTTCTCTGTCTCAGGAAATCCTCTTTATTCCTTAGAGCATTTTCCTTAAGATTTATTTCAGGGTTGGTTTTTTTTAGTATTTTTACGAGTCAGCCTCAGAGTCTTTTCTCACAGCTATCCCTATCCTTCTAACAGAGAAACTTGGTGCTGAAACCATGTCTCCTCTTAGATGGTGTATGGTGTTCTTTGGCAATGTTAGACAATCAGTTCAGGAGTGATTGTTGGCCCTTTTAGCTCAAAAAACCCGAAGAAGTTTCATAAATTGAGTCTCAACCTGCTGCCATTTAAACAAAAAGTGGTTGTACCTACCAAGTTAATGTACCTCTTTCCAAATCTTTTCACAAGTTTTCAAATACATGGTTTTACACAATGATATTTTCTTGGAAACTGGAAGATGCTTTGTTGAATGAAATGTAGAAAAGAGAGGCTTCCAGCAATACTGACAAAGGGGAAGAGAAAATCATGAGTGTGCTGTTGTATATAATGTTTCTGGCTTGAAAAGCTTGTGAAAATGGTCATGCTAAAAATGCAGAACCATATTTTTAGTTGGGATAAACTATATTGGCTCCGTTAAATTCAATAGAATTATGTTGATGTTACAAACTAAGAGCAGGGTCCTGAAAGAGCTGACTTCTCCAGACTTGAAGCATACCTCAGAAAAGCTAGGAGTCTCTTAGACTTGATTATTTTCTTCTTCATCTAGGAGATAATACTTTGTTTGACACTCACAATTTTGTATTACGGCAAGGTTGTGATTCTTGAGTAAAGTACAAACGCAGTCGGAGCGCTAGCCAGGCAGATTTGCAAGGTGAATTCTTAGATTTGAAGGAAATAAATTAGTTAATTTTTGTGTAATTAAATGTGTGATAGCATGTTTTTTATTTGGAGTGGTGGGAGGACAGAAAGAAGGGAGGCAGGGGAGAAGAAGCTTCCTCAAAAATGTCCTGATTTTGGAAGCAACAGTTTTTTGGAGACAAGATAAAGTTACGTGTCTGTTATTTAGCAGAGTTGCCAGCTCACCAGATTCAGGGTTCAGGAATCATTGCATTTCCTGCAGCTGCCAGTAATGGGGATTTAGACAAATACACTAGGATCCTAACAGTTCTGGGAAGAGCTGTGTAAGAATTGTGTGGAATGTAGGCAATTTTATTCATGAGAAGGCTTGAATTTCATTTTAATTTTATTACAGGAATCTTATTTTATTTGCAAAAGCACAATTGTTTTAACATGATTCTTTCAGCGGTGTTTGCAATGATTTGTTTTGCATCATGGTAATTGTGCTAGCAATGAAAAAGACTTCCAAATGCTTACAGTGCACAGCCAAGCAAGATGTAATTGAAGGCAACTGTCAGGGAAACAGACTGTTTTTTCTGACCTGTTGTTTCAATCCAAACATGATGTTTATTTACCACCTTCATTACTGCAGCATTAGCATATAGAGAGGCTGTGCCATATCATCATGTACTTCGCTAACAGATGGCCACTAACTTCTTGAAGGCTTTTTTGTACTTGCTTAAAATATCCCATATTGGCACAGAGTTTCTCTCCTCAGTGTGAAGTGTGATTGATTGGTTGAAATAGATTAATCTGCCTCTTGTCTGGTCTTTGAGCTTGTTTCATACTGCAGCAACCCAGGTTTCAACTCCAATACTGTACAATGATCAAAGCCACTTTTGCTAATAACAGGGTGTGGAAAGTTCCATTTGGTTGTATAATCTCTGAACAAACAGTACAGGTCATAGCAATAACTGAAGACCACATTTCTGCCAGAAAAGGTGGAAAAACATTCTTTGTACCTGCTGTACCATAATTGTCTTCTAAAGACATTCCAACTTTAGGACTGAAATTTTGCATTCTTCCCTATTTGAGGTCTGATAATTTCTTTAGTCATCAGTGTGCAAAACTGAGGCCCCCTTTTCTGTTACGGATTGTTTGTTGCTAACTGCCTGGCTGTTGCTCTGAGTTGTGCTTTAATGCTGAATGTACAGGTGAGGAACCCATCACTGAAGTATTTATGAGGTCTGCTTCATTTTTTGTTTTTGTGAGCGAGCTAAATATTCTCTGCTTATCTTTCCCAGTGAGGTCTGTTCTTCTCACAATAATACAGATACACACAATCTGCAAAGAAGACAACACACAGTTTAGTTCAATATTGAATGGCTATCATCCAGGCATGCAGGTTTTCTTAAATGCTCAAAATAGATAAAAATACACTGTTTTCTGGTACTGAACAAAAAAAAAATTGCAAAAAGAGACAAAAAGGAAGGTCTTTTCAGTGTGTTGTTATCCAGAAGTAGAGCATATTTTTAGTTCTGATTGCCATTGATATTTTAATTGGCATTGATTTTCCTCTCAGCTTTGGTAAATGATATCTTGGAATTTTAAAATGCCAGCCTTTATTTGGTTTCTGTGTCCATCTTTTATTGACTCCTAGCATGAAGCTTTGGTCCATTCTTATCTTTTTATTGTTATGCTCTTCTTTAAGCCTTGGGGAGCTCTCTTTTCCCAATTTTAGTTAGCCTACCATGGCCCTAGAAAAAATAACTTCATCTCAAGTTGTGCTGTTTAAATACATACTCCTTCATGGTTCTAAGTAACACTTTGGAGGACTTGCAGGATCCCTATACCTAACTCACTCTTTCTGAGGAGAAATGTACCCCTCACATCTAGAAGGTAATACTATAGTCTGAATGGGTAAAACGGACCATGTAGATGACATATAACATTACTACAAAACCGAAAATACTTTAGTCTATAAAAGCGTATACAATATGCTTTCTGCTATGCTGCAATTATCTTAATGGCTTTGGAAGCAAGCTGTATTTTTTTTTTACTTTCATAATGATTTTCTGATGCAGTTTCAATCATACGTGAATTCTTTTGGCAGCTGTGGTTCTTGCTTATTTTTTGCTACGTCTGTTCTATCTATTGTTTGTGGTTCCTTTCTGCTGTCTGCCTGTTCTTCATGTTGCCTTTCAGAAGCCGAAATTACCAACTGGGCATTCAGTTCCATGTCTTGCTCCTGGCTACTTCCGACTCATCTACCAACTTTTCAGACCAATGAGTGTTTCCTTTGTGTTTTGGTCCTCTATAGCAGAGGCAGTGGTTGACTCTTTCCTTATACTTGTGCCACTGAAGACCTACTTCCTTCTGTTGATATCAAAAGTTTTGTTAGCACTGTAGTAAACTGAGTTACAATCCAGATTAATACTGAACCGTATTCAAAATTGAAGCACTGAATAACAAATACTTTCTCAAACATTTGAAATTTTCATCTTTGGACAGAAACCAAGTATCAAAACTCCTTGTGGTGGATTAACTTTGGCTAAGCACCAGGAGCCCACCAAGCTGCTCTATAATCTCCCCCCCCCCCCCCCCCCCCCCCCCCCCCCCCCCCCACCCAAAAAAAGAAGNTCAGCAAAGCAAAAGAGGAAGGAAAATAAAATGGAAAAAACAAAACAAAACAACAAAACCCTTGTGCATAAAACAAAAGGAGTTTAATGGTAACAGAGTGAAACTAAGCAAATCCATGTGTGGAAATGAAGAAAAACAAAGATTTATTCTCTACTTCCCATCAGCAGGTGATGTCTGGTCCCTTCCTGGGAAGCAGGACTCCATGATGCATAGCAGTTGCTGCGGAGGACAAAGGAATGGCCCCACCACCTCCTTTTCCCTAGCTTTATAGTCTTTGGTCAGTTTGGGTCAGCTGTCCTGGTTGTGTCCTCTCCCAAGATCTTGCCCACCCCATCCCCCTGGGGGGCAGGGGGGAATGTTGGGAAGAGCCTTGGTGCTGTGCGAGCACTGCTCAGCAGTAGTCACAACACGGGTGTGTTATCAACACCCTTCTAGCTCCCAGCACAAAACACTTCACTGTGAGGGCTGCAATGGGGAAAATCAGCTCAGCCAGACCCAATATGCTCACATATGAATAGAAATGTAGAAATACTTGGAAAAGTTAGAGGAATGTTGAGAGTCACAGTAACACTTTTTGGAAACTTACCTATATGCAGGTACTATTAGACATTTGTTTTAGTAAGTTAAATGGGCATTGTACTGACTTTCTAATTTAGTTGTCCCTGAATGTAAATATTGATTAGGTTCATTACTCTCCCTTTGGAAAGGAAATCTTGGCTTTGGAAGACTTGATCAGGAATAGTTTCTAAGTGTATGTATTCAAATGCAACTATTTCTAAGTGATTCTATGCCTCTAAATATTCAGCTTGTCAGTCATGAAAGTGAGCTGTCATTCCTAAACAAGCATCACTCCATTGTGCAAAGCTAAGCATATTTGTAATATTTTTGTATTTTGAATTTTCAAGTGTACTCTTCAGTTGGCACCTTTTCAGTCTTAGATATAAGATGATACGCATCACAGAAATACGTTCTACATAATGAGAGGCAAAGAATGTATGATGTTGTATTTGTTTCTGGAGTTACAGCCACAGGGCTAAATACTGGATTGTCCTGCCTGTAGAGTTCATTGACAAAAAAGAGTGGTGGTGCAATGGAGTGTGAGTGTGAAAGAGGTGAGAGTGCATCATGGTAAAAAAGACGTCTAAGAAAAAAAAGATGTAGTTAACAACAGAAGAATTAATAATTGAGCAAGTAGTTTTGATTCTCCTTTGACAAAGCACCTATTTCTTCTGGCAGGCTTAAGCTTATTTTTGTTTTTAATTCATCTGGGCTCTAGCTTTTGGAGGAAAAGCCTAGGACACATTTTCAGTGTTCTGGAAAACAAGGGCAAACTAGGTTTTTGCCTGGCTATGTTAGGAGAAGTCAAATATAAAATATTTTGTTCTTCATGATAACAAAACCTTCTGGGAATTGTTTCTCAGATATCTTTAATTATTTACTCTGTTTCTTGGAATTCCCAGTTACTTGGCATTCTAGGTGAGTCTCTCTAGAAAAGTGATCACAAAATGAGCTTATTATATTCTTGCCCTCTTGTTGCTAAGCAGGCCATTGACTGTTTCTAGAAAGGACAACATAAACCCAAAGAAAAACTCATGTAGAAGAGCTTGAAAGAAATTAATCCTCACAGTCACTTCTAATGTCTTTAATAGATCTTCCATGTTTCAAAGGCTTATGAGTCCTAATCATCATGATTTTTTTTTAATCTAATAACTGTGAACAGCTTGTGATTCACCATTATAAAACTAATGTCTCCCAGCAATAAAATGACCATGGACTTAGTTGAAGATGGGAATCCTGCCAAAAACAATTACACTTTCTGCATTATCTACTGGATCACTATTATATAGTTGGAAATCTCATCCCTCCTTTTCCCTCCTGCTCCTGAGAGATGAGGTGCCCCAGAAAAAGTGTGAGCATTTGTCTTGAAACATCAAGTCTAAATGCTTCTTTTTAGCAGCTCCTTATTACGTGCCATAGGTGCCCTTCCACTTACCTTTAGAGGAACTTCACGCCCATAAGGACAGCACTAAGTTCTTCCGGGTATAACAGTGAACTGGTCACTGCTGGTGAAAATTTATTTTTACATGGATTGAAGTTGATCCTGATTTTCTATCTGACTCACATAGCTTAATATTTGCTCATGTATGTTAGGTCTTTACTTTTCAAGATTTGCATTAGAGTTTTGATCTCACATCCAGGGGGCTCTGGCTGAACTAAATGAGCGTTTTTATCTGTGGGGCAGGTTTCATAATAACTTAAAAAATACAAACTAACTACTTTTATCATGTTATTAGTTGGCATTGTGTATGTGTGTGTGGAATTCTTTTAAGCTGCAGTTCTTGTAAGTAGCTAGAATTGCAGTGACTTGGGTTACCCAGCTAGAAATGATGCTTTTTACTTGTCCTTCACTTTGTGTAGGAAATAAAAATTCCAGTTTTACCCACCTTCCCCAGAAGAAGATATATGTATGTAAGGACTGATGATGTACCAGGTGTAAAGATTATTAAATGGAGACCCATTCACTGTGTTAATTGAAGAGAACTGTATTTGATCAATAAGCAAAAAGTAGCTAGCGAAGAGAGGTGGTATGAGTTTGTGCCATGTCAGGGAGGGTGTTCAGTTTGAAAGAACAACAGTTGTGTTCTAAAGAGAGTAGACTGGATGTATCTTTGTGTCACTGAAGGGGTACAGAACTCCTTCATTCATTCAGGCAGAGGGTATTGACAAGTCTATCCTGTGGGTGGAAGGTGGAGTAACACCTTTTACCCTGTCCTGGGTTGACCCCAGCCAGCAGCTAAACACCCACACAGCCAAGCACACACACAGCCACTTACTTGCTCCCCCCTGCCCACAGTGGACAGAGGGGAGAATAGGAAGAGCAAAAGTGAGAAGTCTTGCAGGTCAAGATAAAGACGATTTACTAAGTGAAGGAAAGAGAAAACAAGTGATGCAAAGGCAATGACTCACCCCTTCCCACAAGCAGACCAATGCCCAGCCAGTCTTCAAGCAACAGCCACCTCGTAACTCTGAGCCTCCCACCCTCTTCATTCTCTATCACAGTTTTATGGCTGCTCCTGATGTTATATGGCATGGAATATCCCTTTGAACACTTTGGGTCAACCGATCTGCCTGTGTTCCTTCCTAACTTCTTGCTCACCTGCAGTCTAGGAGCTGGCAGGAGCAGAGGGAAAAAGAGAAAGCCTTGATGCTGTGCAAGCACTGCTCAGCAATAGCTAAAACGCTGGTCTGTTAGCAACTCTGTTTTGGCCACAAATCCAAAACACAGCACCGTATGGGCTGCTGTGTGGAAAGTGAACGCCATCCCAGCCAGACCCAGTATATACCCACCTTTAAATAATCCCAGTTCATATTTGAAGCCTAGTGTGAGTAATCTGGGCTCCCAACACAGATAATTGTAATGACTTTTTTGGATTTTTTTTTTCGAAGTGCAGTGTTTGTTGTTTGTTTTTTGTTTTGTTTTTTTTTTTAGGTGGAAGTTGAGATCTTTTTAGTTACATGAGTTCAGGTGCCAGGACAGAGCCTTGACTAAAACTTCCAAACAGCATGGGCAGATTGGACTTAATTACCCTAAAGAAGTTTAGCTGAGGCCTGGCAGGTCCAGATCTCTGCAGTGTCAGGAAATAGGAAGGTAGGACTGGGTAGGAACCGAGACAGAGACTGGAATACAGTGATGCAAAGACCCAGGCTTTTTTCCAGTAGGGGTGGCAGTGGTGCTTCTGAGAAGGCACCACCCATGTTTTCAAATTTTCTGGTACAGGCCGCTGGCCTTGGTTGTTGGCTGTTACAGGCAGCATTATTTCACCAGTGGCTAAAATCATTGACTGGTGATTGAAGAAAAGCAGTAAGTGTGACAGGAGATGTTGATAGCCTCGCAGGAGCCAGCAATACTGGCATAAAAGTTTGTTATCTTTCAGTGATCTTGGGATGATGCTGTTGTTGCCTCTGTCACCTTATGCGCAGCATTAAAATGGTTGAATACAGAAGATCATGGTAGTGTGCCAGTAAACAGTCTTCTGTGAAATTCTCACCCAAGGATCCAAATGTAAACTGGTGCTTTAATGTGCATTTTTGAAGGTGGATTATGAGACATTAACGCCTTTATTGTAGCAAGTTCAGAAAGTATTTCTGAACTGCAGGTGAGAAACAATTGTTCATGACTGCGTGGGGAGGTGGTGAGCTGGTCTTTTCTCAGCAAGAGCATAATGATTTGGAATAGAACAAGGAGTTCCAGTAACTTAAACAGGAAAAGCTATTCAGAAAATTCACAGCTTTTTTTCAGAAACCTTTGTTCAACATGAGCTGTGTTACACCCTTAATATTGAGATAAATACTGGAACTTTACATAAAGATTTGAAGTTGGAATGGAAGAGGTCTGACCACCTTATACCCTAGCCCTAGAAAACCTGCCGCATCCTTTTGTAAAGGGCTATTACTCATCACGTTTTTTAATCACTTGTATTCTCTCACCTGAGGTGAAATTCTGACCTAATTAAAGTCGATAGGTAATAGCTGTTGAAACTGCCACACTCAATTTCACCCATACTGTTTAGGTGCTTTTAATTGGAGTATAGAAATAATTAGGGTATGAGAGATGACTGTGGTAGCAAAGATAGATAGGCAAAGCCATGAAAAGAGACTAGCAAGGAATAGTAACAGGCATAAAGGGGTGCTGCTTTTTTAACTTAAAGATGCAATAACTTTAAATGATAAAATAACTTTAAAAGATAAAATATTGAATTAATATTAATTCAAATCTGAGAAACTTTAAAAATAAATCAACTTATTTTGAGTCTTATGTGAATTATTTTCAAGGATTAGTGCCCTAAACAGCTGGGCAAAATTAGCTTCAATTACACTGTGGTTTCTGCCTATAAGCAGGTCAAGTGTAGTAGGGGTTGTAATGAGGTTTGACTAGATGTTTAGCAGGATATCTCTTGTTCAGGGTGACCATGTGCAAACCAAAGAATGCATAGGTGAGACATGAGAATTAATCAGAGATGAACATTTCCTTATCGTACCCTGGTTTTGTAACTTAGGCATTAGTACAACCTGTAGCATCAAGGAAGAGAGTAAACCCAGAAGAACTGGCTCTTTGACGCAGCATGTGGTGATCAGTAGCACTCATCAGCTGGCTCCAATGATAAAAAGCGAATAGTCAGTATGTTATTCACACCTATGAGGCTATTCTTTCTGCAGTGTGACCGCAAGTGTCATCCAGAAGGACCAGCTTTTGCCGAGTCCTACAAAGCAGGAATTAAAATAATGCCTTGAAATGGAAGGGTTTTAAAGCAAATCAACTTCTTACTTTTATGCTGTTAATAGATTTGCTTCTAGTTTTTGCTTTATATTTCCCCAAATAGAAAGTTATTTAAGGTATTTTGCAAAAAGCTCAGTGAGTCTTGACCTCAGAGCCAATTTATTTTTAACATGACAAAAATTTATCTATTTCCATAATACTATGTGAGGTCACAATGACTCATTTTATAAATTACAGCTGCCATTGATGTTTGCACCACTATTCTTTAGAGTATAAGTTGTATTTAAGAATAACTTGGTGAGTTTAGTTCTAAATAATTGTCTAGGCATCTGAACCACATCTCTGATTTTTTTGTTGTTGTTTCTGGTGGAAACTTTGTATTACTAATTAATAATACTAACAAATAGTAATCTCTATAGCAGAGTATTACTGTTTTCTCCTGGTATTTGTGATCAGACATTTTAATTATTTTTCATAAATATATACCACGATAGAGTTTTCAATATTTTTTTTTTAATTCTCCTACCTAATTGTTTGTTTTGTCGTTGTGTTGTTTGTTTTTTTTTTCTCCTCTCCTAGTCTGCTCCCAGTTTTCAAGAGGAGTCTTTGCTATTTTTGGATTCTATGACAAGAAGTCTGTAAATACCATAACATCGTTCTGTGGGACTCTTCATGTCTCCTTCATAACTCCCAGCTTCCCAACAGATGGAACGCATCCCTTTGTCATTCAGATGAGACCTGACCTCAAGGGAGCTCTTCTTAGCCTGATTGAATACTACCAGTGGACCAAGTTTGCATATTTATATGACAGCGACAGGGGTAAGATGTGGTACTTTTCGTCTACATTCTGTTTGCAAAATGTATCTCACTGAAATGCTGAATTAGTATTAGAAAAGCAAACGAGGAAAGGAGTATGTACTTGCAGCAAGTGTAAGTGTAAGCTTAAATTTAGAGATGAGCTTTTGGGACAGAAACAAAATTGTTTAAATGCGAAAGAAATAATTATGGTATGTATTAATAGAATTGCAAGCATGTGCTGATAAGCATTATGAGATTAATCACATGTTGTAAAACAGTTCCTATGAAAAGTTTTTCCTTTTTTAAAGAGTCATCTAAAGAGGAAAAACAAAACAAACAAACAAAAGCAACAAAAATCCCAAACACGTGAGCATGAAGGGCAATCTGCTACCACGTGCAAAATCAGTAGTTGGGCACCAAGCAAGCAAGAATCATGGATGCAGTCCCTGCTTCTTTGGAGACTGCTTTACTAGAGTTCCTCTTCTCTTTTTTTGTTGTTGTTATGGATAAAGCCAAACCACCTGCTTGTGAGCAATTTACTCTGCGGCACAGCCTTCTCTAGTCTTACGCTCTTTTATGGCTGTAATAATAATAATATAACAGTTTATAAACTGGGAAAAATCAGTCACAAATCATGGTATGTGAGCTTTCTGAGAAGAAGCAGCATTATACAGAAGTGGTTCTTTTTTTTTTTTTTTGATCGCCCTTTTTGGAATTCCATTATTGTCATTTTTTTCAGGTTCTCCTTACCTAGTAGTCCTTGGCTAACTTTTTTCTATTCTTGGCTTATGCTGTTCCCTCTAAAAAGGCTGTTTTGTGGCTTACCTGCATGTTCGTTGGTCAGAGTTGAATATGAAGTGCACATTAAATGGTATGATGCCACTAGATTTAGAGAGTTGTTACACTATGCCATGGTTTGTTGAGTAATGGGGTGACATTAGAGTCTCTGCATTCTGATGCCATTTTACATGTTATCTTGTTCTGGAGCTGAAGGGACCTCCTCAAGACAGTTCTTCATCACGGCTGTAAGCAGTAAAGTTAGAAAAACTTATACTGGTATGTAGCCCTCAACAGTAATGTCACGTGGAATGATGAACCCTAAGCCCTTTTCTCTGGCAGATCCTTTGCAAATTCACATTAGAATCAGAAACATTCACTGTCTTTGTAGAAAGGACAGATGTAAAACTACTTGCTTAGCTGGTATGCTGTCAATCAGTTAGCAGTGGACAGTATCTGTCCTGCATGTGATTTACATTTAGGACATACCAAAGAACACCTAGTTCTTGTGAGCTACATTGGCTGAATCTGGCCAGAAATAACAGCATGAAATTGTTATTTGTAGTCACCCTTTGGTTATTCGTTTCTTTCTTGTTTGTTTGTTTTAATTGTGGCAAGGCACTCCAGTGATAACAAGCTGCAAGGCATGAAGCTCCTACCTTTATGTTGAGTAAGTCGTTGCTCCTCAGTGCTCCCACTGATTGCACAAGGTTAACCTGCAGAGTCAAGCAGTACGTAGTCAGCAATGCTGACATCAAACCCTAAGTACACAGGGTCCACAATTCCTCTAAACACTTTTGCACAAGTGTTAATGTAGTGACAGATGTATATTTAAGGAATGATAGTATAATTTAAAATGCCTCAACCTTCAGGAGTGAGACAAAAAAAGGCAAAAAGACTTAATCCTCATGGAAGCTGTGAAAGCTAATAGGAATTAGTTTGGTGACTTACTCCAAAAGAATCATTTATCACTACTTTTACAGCTTCTTTCTGGTTAGGGTCTGATGGGTTGAAGCGCAGGGCAATTTCATCTCTCATTCCGGTCTATAAGAAGTGAGGCCATTCAGTATATGCATGTCCAAGCTATTACTGGCTTAATTCAGCAGTTGCTCTCATACAATGTGGATTAGTGTCCTTGCCTCCCTGTGTTGCCAGTACTGAACAGTGGGTTTTGGAAAAAGTAGTGACGTTATTGGAGGATTCTCTCTGTAACAGAACTGCTAGTTTACTCAGCCTCTGTTCATTCCTCCCTTTTAGAGCTCACTGAATGAAGAGTTTGTCTCATGATAACCAAAAGAGGTTCAGGCACATGAGGTTCCCAGACATCAGTATTCCTGCACTTTAAAAAAACAACCGAAGTTGCTGGAGTTTTCTCCTCTCCAGAGTCCCACTTCCATTACTGCTCCCCAGATGCTTCCCCATCCACAGAAATATTGCCGTGAAAGCTTTTGTTTGTTTGTTTTTCATTCTTTTGCAATGTGTTATTACTATCAGAATGAACTGTATGGGGATGACAAACCTGCCACCTATAAAAAGCAAGAAATCACAGTATCCATTTGACATTTCTGAAGAGAGCACCACAAGAAAAGGGAGTCCCTAGGAAGAATGGAAGTTCAGAGGAGTAAGATATACTGAAATATAAAATATACTAAAATATACTACGCTTTGTAATGGGTGCTATTAACATCAATAGCCCTTATTAATTTATACCTAACTGAGATTCTGTTTAACTCAGAAGAAACATATGGACAGATTGGAGGACCTGAAATCTATTAAGAGATCTGAAACAGTGATTCAGATTGTATCTGTTTAGTTTTCAGGTTTTTAATGTGTGACTTGTTTTTAAAATTATTTTAAATTGCCATTTAAAACATTATTTTGAGTTATAGACTTATTTCAGTGCTTTTTAATGTTTTAAGATTCCCTACATCTCTTAGTTTGCCTATGTTAATTGTGTTTTTCTTTTAGTACAAGTTCTTCACACTTACCTTTAATGTGTTATAAATAGTTTATAAGTACCCTTGGACTGTAGTTATCTATTATTTTAAAATAAATCTTCATTGCATGACATACAAAACTTCACATCAGTCTTCTTTAAAGACGACATAGAGGACCAGAATTACTTGAGATAATAATTGAATTTATGCTTTTGGAAGCCTACCATTTTCTGCCTTTGCTGATGACCTGTCTTGTATAGTGCTGTATGTCATTACCATTTTCACTGATAAAGCTGAATTGCTAAATACTGACCAATCTTAATTTAATGATGTCTTTACAAACTGCGAGCCAAATAAATTTTTTGTGCTTTCTATTTTTATGGGCATAACCACTATTATTACTCAAGAGAGTTATACCTGAAGCTTCCTTTTCATTACAGTTCAGAAATTTGTCTCAAAGAAAAGACTGCTTGTGTTCTGCGGTTTCAGAGGGGATGAATGTGCACAAATACCAATTGACTTTTGAGAAAGTCTAATTTTCTTTTTTTCTATAATATTACCTGCTATCCTTGAAATTGCTCTCTAGCATTATGCAGAATTCTCTGGAAGGAATTTAAACATAACAAGTCTAATTCCTGTGCTGCTGGAAATTGTTAAAATGGTATTTGTTGTATAGCAGACATTGGTTTCTAGCAGTAATTTTCATGTTTCTATACTCTCTTATTTAATCTTTGAGAAGGAAAACCAGTCAAGTAAAATCTTTGCTGATTCCTGGCAGGAACATGCCCAAAAGGTAAGATGGAAGCAAGCTTCTGTAGTCTGCTTGTAGGTGTTATCATTGAGCCTACTTATCTATATGGAAAAATGTATACCAGCACATCTTCTTTTGTAACTGGGGGCATGACTGTAGGCAACAGACGTAACTCCATTAGCACGAGTGCAGAACATGAGAATTGTGCCATAGACCTCAGTGAGGTCCGGGTTTAAATGCAGTACTGCTCAAGTGCTGAGAACAAAAGCAGTTCAGCAGCATTTCATAATAAGCAGCTGATCCTCTTGCCGTAATTGGATCACATTTCTCCTAGAAGACCTCTTTTCCAGCCTGTGGAATGCCAGCAGTGGATCAGTGAAACTGGCAAAATCCCACTCTGAAGAAGGTTGAAGCAAAACCAAAAGGTCTTTACAAGGCTCTACCTTGATTCCTTGCAGTGATGTAAATAGAAATTTTATGCAATAAGAATTGTTTAGGCCCACACATATCTTCATTTCTGAGTCCTAACAATGTGTGACAGGTCAAACAAGTTACAGGGAAATCTTAAATAAGTAATCTCATAAATCACTTTCTAGAAGCTTGTTATTCCTGAAGCTTTATCAATCATATATTTTGTTTTCTCCTGTGCTTCACTAGGCTTATCAACATTGCAAGCTGTGCTGGATTCTGCTGCTGAAAAGAAATGGCAAGTGACTGCTATCAATGTAGGAAATATTAATAATGACAGAAAAGATGAAACTTATCGTTCACTGTTTCAAGATCTAGAGGTAAAAAAGGAAAGGCGAGTGATTTTGGACTGTGAGCGTGATAAAGTCAACGACATTGTTGATCAGGTTTGCTATTCTCCTTTCTTCAGTGGCAGCGGTTAGCGATATTCTATAAGTAAACGTGATGTGTTAATTTATCTTAATCCTATTTTTGTGATTATTATGCATCATTTGGAAGTGGCAGGTTTGTATTGAGGACCCATATATATATCAGGCAGAAAGTGAACACACAAATCCTATAATCTCTCTCTTCACTCAAAAGCAAGATAATTCTATCTGGATGATCCTGTATGGTTTTATATCCTGATTATTTAAAAAAAAATAATCTTGTTAAGGCTGTTTCACAGCCTAAGTAGTATACTGTATTATATGTAGTTGATACATTGTTATATATGGTGCATTATAAATAGTTATATTAGGTCTAGGGATTAGTTCTTCTTACACCTAGAAAGCATTTTCTACTTCTAATGCTTTTTCCAAGAACTTTTTACATCTTGGGAAGGCTGTTTCTCTTTTCCATTTAACTCCATTTGTAGTTCATGTTTCTAAGCTCTTTGTCATGTGTGCTGTCCTTGGGTCTCTCTTCATTTTGGCTCTGTCTTAATGTGTGTTAACCACAGCTGCATGTTGTTTTCCATAGCTAAGGCCTCCTGAGCTTTAAACAGAATTAGAAAATGTCTTCTCTCCACCTACACATATCTATTATTTGCCAAAATGACTTTTTTTTCAATTTTGTTTTTCACAACAGAATCACAATGCTCTGATTCAAATTACTGCATTACCTTCAAATCCACCTCTTCAATCCTTGTGTCTAGGAAGGTCTTACTGTCTCTGTACCTTACTTCTGTTCATACATGCAGAGCACGGTGGAAAATTATAAGGACAGCTCCCTGCTGGCTTGAGCTTGACCATGTGAGACTGTGCAGCATCTGTAGCAATATATCTTCAGACTGTATATGTATCGGTTTGTAGCTTTTTTGAAGGGCATGTTATTTCTCTTTTGTTACGAAGGTTGTTACATTTTGGAGAGGCTCAGGCAACAACCAGTGTCCTAAATGAAGTGCATTGTATTTGTATTTTTTGTTTTGAATTATTATCTGCAAACTTTATCTGATTTTCAAGATCAATTTGAATTTCATCCTGTTCTCCAGAGCATTTTCAACCTCCCTATAATCTGCAGGTCTTTTAAAATTATATTTTCTGATTTGTTTTCCATGGCAAGAAATCTACTGAGTAGAGTGGTGCTTGAGAGAAATAGTCCTTATAGGTCCTCTTGAGCTGCTTCGGTGTGGTTTTTCAAACAGTTGTTGCTTACCTTACAGTGAGTTTTTATCTTGTCCATCTTCCCTTAAGAGCTTGTAATAATGTCATACAGGACAAAAGCCTTATTAGACTCAAAATATGTCACATCTGCTGTTTCCTCATTGTCTATTAGGCTAGCTATCATGTCAGAGAGAGGAAAGAAATTGCTTTGACATATTTTGATCTTGACAAGACTGTTTATTGCTTATCATCTTGTTATCATATAGATTCTTTTAAAATTAAATATGTAATATACATTATAAGCTTTGCCCTGATAGGAAGGTTTGGCTGACTGTAAGTATCTCCAGTTTCTCCTTTTGCTACTTTTCAAAGTCAAAAACCCTCTTTACCTTTTAGTTACCACTCATTTTTACTGTCTGTTTGTTTAATAACAGACCTGTTTTATTTCTTTGACTGCTTCTTATTTTGTTTACAGCTCTGGGATGTTTTTATTGCCCTAATTGCACTTTGACAGATTCTGCCTTGCTTTGAGTCTTAGATTTTTCTCAGCTTATCCCCACAGACCTGTGCTATACCTTAAGCATATGGATGGATAAACTTCTGTTTTTGCTGTTCTGATTTGTAAGTCACTGAAGAATTCTAGATAACTGGATCAGCCACACATGTCAGTTATTATAATTCCAGTTAGTTGTTCTCCTCAGAATAGTTTACTGCTATGGTCTAAAATATGGTCTTTTAAACTGCTGTTAGCTGTTTCATATGGGTTTAGCCTTGAAATTCTCTTTGCACGATACACTAGCAGTTTCTGGATTTTGGTCCATTTTGGTTTTAAGTCCGTTGTCCTTATACTCTTTCTGCAACTTTCCTTCCTTCCACAGAAAGGTAAAACCACTTGCAATTTCTCAAGTATCCTAAAATAAAATATAAATAGCTGTTTCTGTATTAATTTTCACGATCTCTTAAAATAGTCTGTGCTGAACAATGGATTTCTTGGCCTGTGAAGTATCCTTTGAGTGTGTTCTGATTTCTTAAAGCAGAATATGTATTTCAAGTCTTGCTTTGCTATCATATTTATTCTTTAATTTTTTAAAAAAATTTCTACCCTGAAAAAGCCCTCAGCAGTTTTCTTCTTTTCAGGAGAGTCCCGAAGTAGACCAGTTGTATCAGTATCCCTTGTCTTTTTCTGTGCGTTTTTATGGAGACATATAGAAAAGGCTTTCTGTTGATGACATTTTCCTTGAATAATGAAGTATTACTTGCGTCCTTGGTATATTAAGCAGCAACTTCTTTATTTTCTTCTGTGATTTCTATTCTTGAACAAACCTTCTATTGTGTTGCTTTGGTTTATCCCACTAACATTTTAAGCTGTGGTAACAACCTCAGGTTCACCCACTTACACTCTATAGTCCTTGGATGCGTGTATAAACACAGATGTGTTTCCAGAATTGTTTAATCATTCTTGGTTTTTTTGTCTCATGTTATGGTTTCTTTTTCAGATTTCAACAATTTATGTAAGTTGTGGTTGAAAAATATTTCAGTTCCTCAGTGCTTCTCAGATTTGGCACATCAGCATTACCATGCTCTTAATTAGACAGCCTCTATCTCTTCTCAGCCAGCTTTCTTTGCCGAATCTCATCTCCCCCTGATTGCACCCTTCGGGCAGCTGTGCGATTACTGCCACTTCCTGTCTACTCCTGCTTGACATGCTACTCTAAATTAGGAACATTGGTGAATAACTGTGTCCACAGCTCCTTCATAATGGCTTTTGGAGCCACCACTGAATCTTCTCAGAGTTTTATCTGGCAGCATCCTTAGCATTCATATGCATGAGTGGCAGAGGGCAATGTTTTAGAAAGTGAGATTAATGAAATAGTACCTAGTGGCAGTTAGAGCAGAGTTACTAACCCTTGGTCAAAAAACATGCAGCTACTGGTTGTTTTCTCAGATACTAATGACAAGAAGTGCCAATGACAGATCAGCTCTTCTGCGCTAAGGGTGCAAAAGAACTGAACTGTTTGGTCTAACTGAAATTTCTTTAGAAGCAGCAGCTGCATAAGAAATAACATCTGAACATAGCTCTTAAACCTTTTAGTAAGTAATGAGTTTTAAGAAGTCTGAGCCAAGTAGCTGTTTTAGAATAATTAAGTTCATACATCGTGTATATATGGAGTCCAAAAGAGGAATAATTTAACTTCTGTGGCCTGTGTAATGTGGTCCTTCTCAGTCTCAAACTCTAGTAGTATTAAACTTAGTGTTAATCACTGCCTTCAGTACTATTTCTATAACTTTATTAAAGCAAGCATGTGGAATGTTGTTCACTACTAGCCTGATATAAGTTACAGGATACCTATTCTGAATATTTTAGTTACATGTTACATGAGGAAGTAAGTGAATCATCCTTTCTTGATTTAAGTTATTCTCATTCTTCAAAAGATGGAAGAAACCTCTAGAGTCCTCTTATCTCCTACATCCTTCTCTGGAGAAGTGTTTTGCTTCAAAATGCAAGCTCCCTCATGCAAACATAGTCTTAATTAGGCTTATGTGGAAGAGGAATCCATGGTATCTGCCTGCCAGTGGAGACTGCTGAGAAACCACCAGCTGTCTTTGAGGGAGATTATGAGGAAGCCTTAGGGCAATAAACAACGATTTGAACTTTAAAAGACTTCCTTGTAATGTAGATGGCTTTCAGTAATGTCAGTGGGCTTTTAAACTTTTTCTAGTTCAAGGAACATTACAATTCTGCTACAAAGGGAGCAGAATCCAAGCAAGATTCTGAGGCACAATGCTTCTACTGCATGACGCCCGCTCTCTCCTGTCCAGGTTGTGCCTTTAATATAGAGCATAGTAATTAGTATTCAGCTTTCTGTTTACAGATCTTGCAACTTGGACTTCAATATGACTAATTTCCACCAGCAGAGAGTATGTTCTATGGTGCATTAGGTAAAACAAAAAGTAAAGCATTAAACAAACTCAGCATTACATACCACAAACCTCATAACTAGCTTTCACATCATACTGCATTTTGTAGATTTTAAGTCTCAGTCCACAGAGCAGGTGAACATTCTCCATTATGGGGGTATTTCTTCTTTTTTACAGGTTATCACAATCGGTAAACATGTTAAAGGATACCATTATATCATTGCTAATCTGGTAAGCATTTTCAATAATTAATATACCTGTATTTTACTGTTCATGGTAACTAGTATTATTATAACTACTGTTCTAAATGCATTTTAGAAAATAGAAAAAAGCTGAATGAATGCATGTGTTGGGATGGTATTTGTTTTATTTGCAGAGTCTTTCCAGTGCTTAAATGCCTCCTGTGATGTTCCCATCAATGGGAGTGAAGGTTGCTCAGCACCTTCAGTAGACCTTATGCCTTTTTCCACATGCTTTAGAACAGTGGGCTACGGAAATCAGCAAAATAACTTTCCGCATTATAGGCTGATACACTCCTTCAGCAGACTGATGTTTCTTCTCTCACCTCTGAAGTACTTAAAAATTACAATTCTCAGCTTTCATTCTGTTAGACTAGTGGCTCTCAGTTTTACACACTTCCATTCCTCAGATTGGCTTTGTGATAAGTTTGAATTAATCTTTTCTTGAACATGGGAGATCAGACAGTATAGCTAATAGTTCCTAAGGGGGAGAGTTCAGGAAACTCTCACTAAATTCTGTCAAGGTAATTTTTTTGAAATTGTGTCCAAAGGTAAAGGACCATTTTACTGACACTGAAGTCAACAACACTCACTTACTAAAGCTAGGGAGTCGAATCCAATGGGGTTTTTTTTGTAACAGACAAAGCAAATGCTGCAGCCTTACTCTCTCACTTACTCTCTTCTGGAAAAGAGTTTTGGAGCTTGCATGGCGCAAGTCCCTCTAAATAATTTTTTGTATCATTTATTCTTGGACTGTGATAGTGTTTGATGTATATTCCAGCAGGACCCAGGAGTGATCTGACTTTCACTGTGCCTTCCATAGTCCTTTGAGGGGCCTGAGGAAACGGAACAACCGTAGTGTGTCTATCATACTTCAGACATAACCCATGTCTTCTCCCAACCTTTGACCAAAACACTTCCCCACTCTGGGTGGGCAATATTCTGAAGAATCACATATGTCACTAGATAGGTGTGAAGAAGCCTTATGCTATAAAGGCCTCTTTAAAAGCAGAATAGTGGGGTTTCATTTTTGTATTTATTAACTAATTTTTAGGACTAAAAAGTTAAGGTACTGGTATTCCCAAAGCAAGCATTAAAGCCTTGAAAAATTCTCTGTTAGACATTTGTATTTAGCATTGCAAATGTTGTCTAAATAGTATGTGGAATCTCAAGAGAAACAAACATTTCAGAAAAAATGCCTAGTGTATTTCATTATGTTAACTTGTTGCTATTTTAGCCATTGCTTTAAATATGTAAAAGAAAGCTTATAAGATCTGAAACTTACTGAATCTTGTATTTTAAAACTGTTTAATACTATATTTGCTTCCTACAGATTTATACAGTTTAAATGCGAATACTGTAGATCTTTTGTGTCATATTGCGTAAAATATATGTAGTAATGATTTTAAAACTGTTTTTCTCTGCCAGAAATAAAAAATATCTATTACTTGATTATATCCCATCTTCTTCACAGAATCCATGTTTGTTCTTCTTTTCTGGAATGTAATAATGTTCTCCTCCAGTCTGATCAGTCAGTCAAGAAATTGATCCATTTTAAGAATAAAACATGCTGATAGATGGAGGTCAAAGTATATAGTGAATGTTATCAAGCTCACAATAATTTTGAATAAAGTTTCATGATCCCTGTAGAACTGTCTGTATTAGCACGCAGCAACACATTGAGTATTATTAATATGTAATAACTGAAGAGCACCTAGTGTAACAATTGTAACAACTTCTGATAACATTGTCACTATTTCAAGTAAATCAGTATTTCATATAAATTAATTTGTATGGTTATTTGGGGCAAGTTACAACACAGAACATGGAGAACAAAGCATATGCACCATTGGTAAGAACGAGAAGTAGTTCTTTATACAGGAAGGAGGAGGCCGGGTAGATGGTAAGTCCATCCATGTGCCTTAGTGCCTCTAGCAAAAAGAGGACACAACTGTGGCTGTAACTATTTCTGGCTAAAAGTTGCTTGCCTAACTGTTATTCATGTCAAGTGTTCCCTTTCTTGTTTAAGCAGTCCAATGGAAATTAACAGGATTGTTTAGGAAGGTAAGTGTGGCAAGGACAGCTCTTTATAAAAGTGTGTGTTTAGTGAGCAACAAGAGGCGCTGGCTGGCTGGCAGAGCTGACAATTTAATCCTGGCAGCCCAGGATTTAAACTTGGATCCTATCTGAGGAAAATGTTGGCTTATACTTCTGCAATAGAAGTCATATGGTAACTCTTTATTTGTGTATACTATTGAGAGATCTGCCAAACCTGTTGGAATAACAGACATAATATTTTCTGTGCCCAGGGATTTACTGATGGGGATTTGTCAAAAATTCAGTTTGGAGGAGCTAATGTCTCAGGATTTCAGATAGTTGACTATGATGATCCTCTGGTGTCAAAATTTATACAACGTTGGTCAACACTGGAGGAAAAAGAATATCCTGGTGCACACACCAGTACAATTAAGGTATGTGTTACATTTGTTTTAACCGTGACAGATGTACAGGAAGTGAGGGAATAGGAATAGAAAGACGAGAGACAGAGAAAGCCTTTCAAAGTCAGCTGTGCCAACACAATTTTATATTTCTCTAGTGTACTTTTAACATTCTCTATCATAGGACTGGCTGAACAAAGATACAGCGCTGTCAAAAATGTTCGAGACAACTTTAATTTTTCTTGTGTCACTGTAAATCTGCACTTGACAGCTAGTGAGGTAATTGTTTGGATGTGATCATGTATTAAGTATCTACTGACTTTTTTGGGTTTTTCTCTTTCTCTGTGTTTTGAAATGTTTTAAGGGCAAATATGTAGTCAAACATAGGCTTCAAAGGAGAACAGATCTAGCACTTTCTGATAAAACAATCTGCCAAGGAAATGGTAAGAGCACTGCTTTGAAACAGATGCCTAAACCCTACAAATACTTTTAAAATTAAATGGTTTGCCTGGGGTGCAGAATCATGGTCTTACTTCAGGCCCGCGTGACACAAGATGTGACACTGGGCAGGTGGTTAAACTTCCTGACCTCAGTTTTCCCTCTGGATAAAACTGGAATAATAGTACCTTCTTACTTTCTGTGACTATTATGAGGACTAGTTGGCACTTGCAAGAATCCTTGTTAAGGAAAATAATGCAGTTTTAATGTTAAAAAAATTTTCTTTTAAATAATACAGTCAGCAATTTTATTGAGTATACTTAACTCTAAAATGTATTAAGACAAAAAAATAAATGACAAAAGTTCCAGGCATAACTTTTTTGTGCTATTGTCTCAATATGAAGCATATTCTTGATTTATAATGAGATGGATAAGAGGTTTCACCAAGGAATGGAAGAACCATTTCTAGAACCAAAACCCTTTAAAATGCACTACCTTAATTTAAATTAAAAAATAAAGTTTGTAGGTTCCCTTTTTTCTGAGGTGAAATTTGGGGATGACTTAGTCAAAGCTATGATTTTTCTGTGGTTATTTTTGTATTTTAAAATCCTGATGACAGAATAAGTGAATTCTTCATTTGATGTTTGAGAAATCAAATGTATCACTCTCATTTAAGAAAGAGGAAAGGCATGTGGCTGTGGGTGGTTAATACAATTCTTTTATTTCTCTGATTCTTGAGTGTTCAAATATACCTACCTACTAATGCTGCAGAATCATAATCTGGAGATAATCACAGTGAAATGCATGACTTCTGTAAAAAAGAGTCTGACTGAAACCAAGATGCAGTTTATCTCACTGATAGAGAAATGAGCAGGATACAGTGCTAAGGATTATGGTACCTCTGGTATTGCTTACAGTAGGAGGAAAATTGTATGTGTTATGTAAAACGAAGTGTTTGCTATGTTTTATTATAGCACTAAAATCTGTAACTTTATCACAGATATTCCCTTTATTTCTTCCATGATAGGTCTTTCAAGTCTACTAGAAATTGAAAAGGTTGAAGGAGAGTATTTGGAATATCTTTGTGGTTTTGAGATTTATTTTGTTATGGATAGGAAAAATAAATTAAATGAAA
Organism: Eurystomus gularis; assembly: GCA_013400335.1. Lineage (NCBI taxonomy): Eukaryota > Metazoa > Chordata > Aves > Coraciiformes > Coraciidae > Eurystomus > Eurystomus gularis. The sequence continues at coordinate 52,479 of VZZY01003831.1, forward strand.
GACCTAGTTTCATTAGTTTGATTAATTTAAAGCACAATTTAAATTCAGTTATAAAGGCTGATATGTCTTCCTTTATATATTTTCTGCTCAAGGAATATACAGTGTCACACTAATAATTTATAAATGCTAGAGGTATTGATGGGGGGAAAACGTGGATTTATACTGCAGTGTTTGGAGAGATTGATTGTATCAGTTACTGTATTTCTTTGTGTAGCTTTATGTCTTTTGCCCTTACACACATATTACTTGTCATTTTTGCCTGCCATTACGTGTAAGGACAGAGATGTCACATTTCATTCCCATCCTTGAGGAAGCTGAAGGCACAGTAAAATCATAGAAATCTTAGAAACAGGGCAAGAAAGGTCTCTGAGCAGTCAGTCACCCAGCCCACCCTCCCTGCCTAAAGACAGAATGGGATGTACCTGTGCGGTTCCTGTGGATAGTGATTCCACATCTTCCCCAAGTGTTCTCTTTCGGAGCTTAAATATTCTTACTTTTGAGAGTTATTTGGCTAACCTAAATCAGCCTTTATATCACCTAATCCATTATTCTTTTGTTTCTAACAGATAGGAGGAATGTCTCCCTTTTAGCTTTCCTTCTATACTTCAAGATGTCTGCCTTATTTGTCCTTGCTTTCCTTTCCTGCTAAAATAAATAATCCCTTTTCCTTTGAATTTCCACTCTAAGATCCTGTTCATCATTTGGCTCTGGAACCTTTCTAATTGGTACCCATCTTCTTTGAAGTGCCAGGCTGGATACAGCACAGCATCTGAGTAGAGTGCTGCAGAAATCGAAATAATGGCTTCACATCTCTCAGAGACAGTCCTCCTTTCAGGGCTTCCTTTTGTGTTACTCTTTTTC
>VZZY01003831.1:53362-75424 GCA_013400335.1 Eurystomus gularis
ACACTGTTGAAATACATTTATCATGCGATACACACTAATATCCAGGTCTTTTTCTGCATTGCTTTTCTGTACTGCTGCTGATTTAGACAGCCTCATAACGTATCTGTGCACTTGATTATTCAAGTACAGGATTTTTCATCTATTCTTGTTGAATTGCATTCCCTGCCTGGACATGCCATTCCTTTTTATATTAATATTCTAGCTGTGTCTGTTACCCTTTGCATCTTGGAATAGTGTATAAACATCTAAGTTACTGAGCAGGTGAACTCTCTGGCCTCTGGTTTGTCCCTTCTGTGATCTTACAAATAACCTTTTTCCCTTTTTGGTTTTGAGGCAGTTGTCTGAATTGTTAGTGGATATAAATGAGCTTCTGCCATTAGTTCCTATGGAATCTAGGAAGTTGTCACTGCAAATTCTGTATGAAACAGATGGGAAGGCTGATAAAAGTCCTGTACTATCAATACAGAAATGAAAGGCGCTTACATGCCCCTAGCAGGTGATGTTATCCCTGGGATTGCGAATGATACCTCATGGCAGACAATACCATTGCAAAACTGTCCAAAAGGAAGTATGTATGCATTTTACATAATAAAATGCAAGTCAGTGGAATATGACGGAGCTGACGTGACAAGACATAGCACAGCTCCTCTTTCTGAGAAAAAGTGCATTTTGAAAGAATGTGCTCTTCAAGAAAGAAAAACATTGTTGAAAACCCGTTCCACAGATGCCCAGAATAGAACCTGGATCAAATTGCTTTAAAAAATGTCTTCACAATTTATAAAATATTAATTATAAAAATTGCAGTCTTAGGACTGTAGGTGAGAAGAGACACTGATTTTATTTTTAGCTGCACTGTACCTGTACTGATAAAATCCACAAGATTCAAAGATTAAGAACATGTAAAACTAGTGCTTTGATGTCTTTTTACAAAAGGTCTTCTTATCTTTCAACAGTAAAGCTAATATACTATTCACCTTCATATTAAATTAAAAATATATCTGTTTTAACCAAGGGTGTTATCAATCTCTGCATGCAATTCTAGAAGATCGAATAATGTGTAGATCTTGAAACATACCACTGAGCATCCTGGCAAATTTCTTTGTCAAGCCACATTTAACTTTATAAAGGCCTAACAATAAGTTGAAGTCCCCCTTTGATCCATTACTGTGTATTTACGAATATGCTGGGCCTTCCTGGTCCTTGGTGTTGTGTCAGGCTGTTATGCCTAAAACAAACCTCTAGCTGTTGTGGAATGACACTGAAGGACAACACATCCATTCACATCCAACTGCTCCAACTACCAACCACCTCCTGGGTTGCATCTAACACAGTATAACCAGCCAGTCAACAGAGGTGATTATCTGGCTGTGTTCAGTGTTGGTGCAGCCTCAGCTTGAGTACTGTGTGTTCTGGGACCCACAATATTGAAAGGATGTGAAGGTCCTTGAATGCATCCAGAGGAGGGCAACAAAGCTGCTGAAAGGGCTGGAAGGAATGTCCTGGGAGGAGCATGGCAAAGGACTTTGCGCTTGTCTAGTTTGGAGAGAAGGATGCAGAGGGGCAACCTCAGCTCCTCTACAGCTCAGGCTCTCTACAGCTTCCTGAGGAGGAGAGGGAGGTGCTGATCTCTTCTCCCTGGTATCCAGTGACAGAATGCATGGGAATGGTTCAAAACTGCACCAGGGGAGGTTCAAACTGGACGTTAGGAGGCATTTATTTACTGAGAGGGTAGTCAGACATTGGAACAGGCTTCTTGGAGAGGTGGACAATGCCCTTATCAACATGCTTTAGCTTTTAGTCAGCCCTGAATTGGTCAGGTGATTGGACTAGATGGTCATTGTAGGTCCATTCCAACGGAAATAGTCTCTTTTATTCTATAAGCCGTGCTACCATGATGAGCTTTTCTAAAAGCAACCTTAGGCTTGGTGTGTGCAAGAAGTATCTGAGGCAACTTCTGTATGATATATGCAGAAACCATGTGCAGCATGCAGAAAAGAATTTGGGGCTGCCTGGTTGAAGACCTAAAGCAGCTCAGACTCGGAAAATACCATTGTGCTGGAAGAGGGTAACAACTCCAGTACTCATTGTAGCTGTTTTCGATGGCTTAAACTGCTTCACGCTGGTACAGTATGGTTCAGAATTCATACAGTTTTATTTCAAGCTTCATAATATCTTTGACACAACATCAATGCATAGCTAAGATAACAAAATGATAGATTGGTTTTCCTTTCTAATTTTGCCTTTAGGAGTTTCACATTTTCAGGTCCATTTTACAGCCAAAGTCTTTTAGAAAATTATTACGAAATCTGTTTTCCTTTTCAAAGATAATATGATTCTAGAATCACATTGTTTGTATAGTACCAACCAGTGTGCTCTTTATGATAAATTTGCAAAAGTTGAAAACTGCAATCTTAAACTGTAAGTCAGGAATAATGAAGCTTGTAATTGAAAACTGCTGGTTTAACTCTACTGATGCTGATTTACCTCAGGGATGGAATACAGAGAACATGCAGACAAATACGAAAATACTTATTTACCTTGCAGAAATAATTAAAATTTAAATGACTCATTGATAATAAGGAACAAAAAAGAGAACAGTGAAAACATTTCTTCAGACTGGAAATTCAGAAAGCATCGGTCTAGTTATAGATGACTAAGCAAAAGTGAACAAATAACGATTTAGACAATACCTTCGTTTTGGGGCACGCATCTTATGATTGTGTTGTCTTGGAAAATGGTTTTATAATACCAGGCATTTTAAGAAGAGTTGTAAGTGATGTTCTGTTGCAACCGGTACAGTTTTAATGGAAAAATATGATTGATTATGCCTGATTTCAAGTAGATTAAATAAGAACACACACACACAAAAATTTCAGTATTTATCATGTGATTTAAGCAGAAACTGAACTGGAGTAAATTTTTTTCGAGTGCCATTGTAGAATTAGATTTGTGTGATTCTTTTTTTTTTTTTTTTTCTGTCTACATTTTCCAGGCCTTGTGTTTTGGTTTCCTGAGCATAAATAATATACATCTAGCAGCTGGTGTTCTAGCTACTTCATTACACTGGGCTTTTGAATCCCAGTGCTCAATGTTCTTTCCTTGCAAAAATATCTATGAAAAATGTGGGCATAAGAAATTTCACTCTAAATCTTCATACTTCTTAATAGCTTAAGGCTCTTTTGCGTCAGTAGTCACTCATTTAAGCATAGTTGTTTTGTTTTTTCTTGAAGAAAACTCAATTAAAAAATGGAACATTTAGTCAGTGAAAGCAGAGGGTAGTTTGAGGCGATATCTGTAGATTTGTCTCAGACATGCAAAGGGCCTATTGACCCAGATCCTTCGATCCTTAAAGTGGCTGAACTGTGCTAAAGTGAAAGTATTTGCCAGGCTTCAGGATACTATAGAGCCAAGTCCCGATGTCCCCTCTGCAGCTCTGTTTCTTTGAATTGGAATCTACTTATTCTTAGTAATTATAAGTGTTTAAGGATCTTCAGCCAACAAAGTGCAATGGATTCCTCCTGCCTGTTTTGCCAGGGACTCTATCACTTTTTTTCAACCAGCAATTCATTTGAATATGGTTGATATAAGCAGAAGAAAGCTGCTATTCCTTTATGCTCCAAGTGTTGAGCAAGATCAGACATACCTCTGGCCTCACCAACATCAATGTTATTTAGGACAGGAGAGCTTGATGGAGAAATGGGTAAGAGGAGAAGGGGAAGTGATACACAAAGCTGAAAGTAGTAGTAGGAGGAATGTGTCGTTTAAGAAAAGGTGTCAGCAAAGTGGAAAGAGCCTCTTGGGATGTAAGTGAAGGGCACAGAAGGGTGATGGAAGCTCAGAGCTGAGAGGCATCTATGGCCGAATGTTTCTTGGGCTTGGGGGAATAAGGGAGGAGGAGAAGCACCGAGGATTGCTTACGTGAACAAGAGAGGAGACATGCAGACTTATTGCTGGGGCAAGGCTGGTGCTAAGGACCAGTCAATGTAGGTAGCTGCCTGTATTGGCCAGTATGGCGTGGCAGGAAAGCAAACATGAAGTTTTAATTATTCTTTGACAGTAATTATTTCTTGGTAGAATCAGCAACCTGTTAAGATTTCTGTGTTTAATTCTGTTAGTGTTTTACTTGGAATTAGATTGGAGCAAAGAGCAGAAAGCATTGCATCTTGACACAACAGGGAAATATTTGTGCTGACTGGGGTAGATGAGAATTGATAATGAAAATAGAGAGGAGTTATGGTTTAGGATTTGTTTTTTTTATTTTATTTTTAAATTTAAAACTTGAGTTATTACTATTTGTTTTAAATGGCAGGTTTTGGAAACTTTTAGAAGACGACAGTATGTATAATGAGAATTCTCAGATCCCGTTGATTGTCTTTATTTGTTTTTCCTGTGACATTTGTGCAAGGTGTATTGTAATAGGTCCGCATACCCTTCCTACAGATTGTTACAGAGAATGGTGATGATTCAGAATATATTGAAAGTAAATTGAAAGACCATTTAGTGTGGCTTTATTTACTAGGCTAGTCAAAAATTCCACTCTAAAGAATCCTCATACAAAATTCCAGTTAAAATAATTTCTGTTGTAATATTGTTCAGCTTCTAGGGTAAATAATTTATTTCCATTAATCTATATAGGACTTTCTGTTGACTGCAACTATAAATAATATAGCTGAAGAACCTAATGGAATTTTCAGTTTCTTGTTGTTCATATAGTCATTTTGTAAAACAGAATAATCTAATCTTCTCTACCATTTTTATTAATTGCACCAACCATGAATTATCCTACTAGAAAAATGATCTACAATATGTTTTTATGATCATATCAATAACTTTCTCTTGATTAAAAGCTCAACTCAAGGTTATTTACTTTATGTAATAATGCTTGGATGGCCATTTTTGTCATAAAAAGAGCAGTGATTGAAGACTGTATTTCAGTAAATATTTTAGTGAAAAGCATTTTATATTTTAAAATTTTTATCTGTTGTAAGTCACATATGCTTCCTGCTGTATGACTAGCCTTAATTTTTGAACAGGAAATTACTTTTGTGATAGAACATGGGAATTTAATGAGACTCAAGTTTATTTTTAGGGGAATGCAGTAAAAACAAAACCCCAAACCAAAAAACCCCTCCGAAAGAACAACCAAGCAACCTCCCCCCCCCCCCCTAAAAAAAAATACCCAAACCTAACCTACCCACACTTTAACACTTTAAACATTCATACTAGCTCTTTCAAATCTATTTCTTACAGTGTGATTTTTCAGAGAAGTCCTTTGCTTTCCTATTTTTACATTTTCTTCTCATCATCTGCTTTAAATTTTCTTACTTGGTCTGTTTTGACGATTACAACCATAGGCTTCACTTTTTACTGTTGGATCCTGCTGATCTTTAATGCTGTGAAGAGTGACATACTTTTCTCTAGCTTAGCCTTGAAAGAAAAGGTTGTATGTGTTCATATGGTGATGATTTTAAAAGTTATATGTTCTTTGTGGTTTACAGTAAATAAAAGACAATTTTATCATCAGTGGCATTGCTATTTTGCAAGAGCATTCTGTTTACAGTTATAATTAAGATTACACAAATACTTGTAAAATCTTACTTGTTTTGTCAATGTGTGTTTTCCACAGGCAATAGCATGGATTAGAAGACAACATCCTTTTTTTTTTTTTATAAGTAAAATGCAGTGGGTTCAAATCCAAGTAATTGGTTTTAATTTTTTGTCAAGCTCTGTGTGGTTTTTTGGTGATATAAAGTACACGAGGAATAAGCTTCAGTTTTGAGAATTAGGAGGGTTTAAAAATTTACATTTGTTTAAAATTTACATTTCTACAAATATGTGAATTATGTATAGTTTAGTGTTGTTTCTGCCTTTACTTTAAGGAGAGGTTGTGCCCTGATTATTTTTAATTATTTAGGATTTTTCAGGGGCAGAAGGAAGGTTACAAGGTAGAGAAAAAAAAAAAGTGTGAAGATTTGCATTGAAAGCTACTGTACTCCTTTCAAGATCTTGTTTTAATACCTGATAGTTATTCTTTCTCATTAAGAAGTATTTAAAGGAAAGGTATTTTTGTATTGCAGCACAGTATGACAGATTTGGAAAAAAAGGCAACAGCTGTGAGTTTTTTGTTTGGGTTTTTATGGTTCGGTTTGTTTATTGGTTTGGTTGGGTTTTTTGTACTAGCATAAAAACTGCCATATTGTTTTTAATGGCACTGGCTAGGAGAACATTGAACTTGGTGTCATTGACTTTAAATTCCTAATACATAATTATTGGAGCAACAGCAAAATGAAAGCATTGTCCAGCAATGAATGCACTGCATTTGCTATGATCAACAAAACAACATTGTGGACCCGGAGTAATGGCAGGTTACATCTGCCCATTTTTCTGTGTGCGCAGATGACTTAGTTGAGAAAAAGATCAAAGGATTTCTAAGATTGTCTGACATGGTGGAACTGTTTCTCTGTAATGCATTTTCAGAAAACATGATGTTAGGCTCATTTGACCTTCTGTGTAATGGAAGGGATAAATTCCCACACAACTTCTATATTCACTGAACTTGTGTAAGATATACATGCTGACTTTCTGTTCTTTTGAATGGAAAAAGGTCTGGAATTCCAGTAGATTCAGATGCCAGTGCCATTAATAAGTGTTGGCATTGTTCTGTTTCCTCGTGGGAGGAGAGAGGGTTCAATTTGCTGCTAGGACTTTTGCTCAGATCTGTAATTTTTTTTCTTCTATGATATCTTTCTGATACTTTGAAAGAAAATCTGTTTATAGTAGCATTAGCTTTTCTCTTTGACCACTGCATTAAATCTAATGGAAGCCGAAGTACTTTAAAAGCCCTGTCCTCATTGTAAAATAAAAAAAAAAGAAAAAAGCAAGTGTCTGCACTCCTTTTTTATTTTATTTTTTTTTTTTTTCTGAATTAGCACCTCAGATGACTATAGTGAGAAGAATGTTCTTCTAGAATGAAAGTAGTCATTGGGAAGGAGTTACAGTCCAAGAATCTCCTTCCTGTTGGAGTAGTAGGTGAAATAGGTAGAAAGGCCAAGCACCTTGGGGTTCCTAAATCTTCTGATCTTTGCTATATTCAGTTTTAAAAGGAGTGAAATAAGGTCACTTTCCCCTGTAAATATCCTGCAGTGAGAGTGTTCAGATAATTCAATTGTCCCAGTCTTGTCAGTGTCTGCTGGATGTGCATGTTTTTCAAACGAGTTAGACTTCCAGGAATATGTAGGCTTAGGCAGGTGCCTAGCTCTTGGCCTGGAAACCAAAGCTGTTCAGAGTGTGCTCAGAAAGCAGCCTTTCTAAACCAAACAAGGAGATACCTAAACAGATCACAAAGTCAGCAGGTGTTCTGGATAGCAGTTTTGGATGTGAACACTTTAAATTTAAGGTGACAGGTTGCTTAAGGCATTCTTTGCATCTCATGTTGCACCTAAAACATTATGGCATTTCAGGAAAAATAGATAGCTATTATTTGTTTAGCTGTTCTGTGCATACAGTGCTAGAATTGCATTTAAATAAAGGCTATTATCAAAATGCAATTTGATCAGACTCTACAACCTCTGGAAAAAAAATTTAATAAAGTTAGTGTATTTGTTAAGATAAATAGGACTTGATCTCTAACCCCAATTTTACTGAGATTAATTTAAAAAAAAATTAAAGATATGGTCATTTTACATTTTATTAATTTCTCTTCCCCTTTTAGTTCAGACCGGGATTGTTATAAAAAATTTGCAAATAATTGGTTGATATTTCCAAATATCTTGCTTATATATATATATATGCAGTTATTTTCAGAAGCAAGTACGTTGCAAAGGCTGCCCATTTTTACAAGAGTTCCGTTCTAATGTAAAGATCACAGAGAAATAGGCAAGAAATCAGTTTTTGCTGGCTCCCTGACCTCTGCCTCATGTTCTCAGTGTTTAAAACATGCCCATAGGTAATGAAGATGCTCCTGTGCTTGAAGCCCATTTGCAGTTTGAGTGGCAACCAGCTGACATTCTGCTTCATACAGACCCCATTCATGCTAATGGCTGCACAGGACAAATGAGAACAGTGCATGATTATGGGCACAGTTAAAAGCCATCTGGATTTGCGATGACATTAATATGTACAATATTTGGCAGCATCTCTTATTTCTATTGAAAAAAGCGATTTGCATGCCCATGCTCGGTCACGACAGACAGCATGCGAGGTGTCACGAGAGATGCTGCAGCAGGTGGCCATTTCCTATCAAGTAGTGAATTTTCCACTAACTCTTTTATCTGTCAGGCCACTTCCAAATGTATTCCAAAGTGTGTGTAATACTCACCATTTCACAATAGCCCCCAGATACATTAATTAAATAAAGACCCTTAAGAAATAGGTGCCCAACTTGCTTTAGTTTGACTACACTGAAAGTCACAGGAGGTAGTTGCCTTGTTCTTTACTACCTATTTCCAAGTAACTTTGTCTCTTGTAAACCAGCAAGGAAAAAAAAATGTATATAACTACTTTATTATATAATATATAAAAATGTAGGAATGCTTCTATATCGATATACCAATCACTAGCACTTATTTCTGAAATTAAAAACAATTTGGTAGAGTTTTGTGGATGTTTTGACTAAAAAAGTACAGTTACTGTACAGAGCAGTATCAAAAGACAGTTCTACTTTCGTGATATGTACTAGCATTCAAGTAGATAAATCCTTCGTGGGAAAAATGCACAAATTCAGATGAGAGATTTTATTGAATATAATTCTCAAAGCAAAATAAAGCTGTAATGTGTTAAAACAAGACACCATTTGATATCTCAGTTTAGTCTGTGTATAGTTTAGTGAAGTATTACAAAGAAGGTGATAAAATTTGTAGTGAACCATTGTAAAAAAAATTGCTAGTATAGAGCAGTAAGCTGAACATTTAATGTACAACAAGTGACAAGAGCACACAGTTTGTCTTTACTGCCTTTGGTGTATATTTGTCGACATTTAAGTATATTTAAATTGTTTAAGTAAAAATGCTGAACGTTTGCTTATACGTTGATTCTACCCACTTGCTCTTGAAAGAATATTTCCTATGTTATCTCTCTTGAATCTTACCTCTCTCCAAGGAAAATTATTTGTATCTGATTTTAGACCTCTTTTCTCTTAACCTCGGTTAGTGATACAGTGTCCCTTCTCCTGCTGTTCCCCATACATGGTGAGGAACCTTCTGTGCCTGTTTCAGACTGATTCCAGCCTTCTCGAATGCTGCTTCAGCTGGATATGCCATTCTAGCTGAGGTCTCCTTAGTGGCTTGTACACTAGCACTGAGTTCTTTGACTCTACTGGTACAGTCTCTGCCCCAAATACCCTATTATTTTGTTTGTCTTCCTCACTGTTGTGTTAGATTAGGGCTGAATGGCTAGTTTGTAGTCCCCTGGAGTGGTTTTAATTTGTTTTATAGTGTGTCTACAGTGTAGACATATGTGTCTAAGCTAATCGCTTTGGACTCCTCCAGTAGTCTCAGAAGTCACTGGAGATCAAATTAATGGAATCCACAGCACAATTCATTACATCCTAAAGAAGGTGTCTTAACAGGTCAAATGAATCACATCTTAAATTGCTTATTTCTCTTCTCTGACTGTAAAAAAAACCTGTTAAGGATAGATTTAGACATCACAGATATCCAAATCAAGAGAAAAAGAAGTTCTTCTGATTCAGAATACTTCCCTTTCTTTTTTCTTTTCTTTTTTTTTTTTTTTCATTTAGGTCCTTATACTTTCATTTCTTTTCCACTACTGAACTATATTCTTCTAATGTTATATTTTAAACCTAAGCATATCTCTCAACTTTGTCTTCAGCACATGGACAGGTATTGGATTAAACAGGACTAACAAGCTAACACTACATCTTATTATAATATCTTACAGCTTTAAAGTGTACTTACAAAAAAAATCTTGTGTTTCTGGGAGTGTCCTGCAATTTCATCTTCAACAGATTCAGTTGCTGATTGTACAAAGTAAGATACTAGGCCTTTTAATTAAGGATTTCCGGTGTCTTCTGAATTACTGGAAAACAGCTGAAGTTACAAAAATCAACATGTTAGCAGTTTTTCATGGACAGCACATGATTATTATCTTCTTCTTAGTGTGGGATGACTTTTTGTCTTCCGTTTTAAAATTTGTCTTTGCAGCTGCAGCTAACAGATTTTACTAAGGCCTACAGTACATTTTAAACTTAACTTTCCAGGTGATTCTGTAGGAACTATAGGATAGTACCTATACTGTTTTGTATTAAAGTTGCTGATTTTTATCATGTAAAGTTGCAAGGAACTGTAATGAAGTTAGGAGACTTACACTGCTCTAAAAGTAGTAGGCTGTAAGATATTACTTCCACAGAGTAATATTACAAATAGTGCTTATTTTAATAGTGCAGATCATAACATGAATGAATCTCCAGTATAAAACAAAGTGAATCAAGACAGGACCAATGCATCCTTTACCTTATGACAATTTTATCTGTTACGCAGGTGCACACACACAGACATCACCCTACATGAACAGGTTTTCTGTCTATCATTTCTTGTTTATGCTAATAAGTTCACTTGTTTTATTTTGTCAACTTTACATCTATTTGACTAAGCAATGGATAGTTTTAATGAGCTTCATGAAGGAGCTGAAAGTATATGCAGAGTAAAGCAGTAAGAAATGGTGCATGGGCTGTTTGCTTTCATGGCTTCTCCAAGAACAAAGGTGTAGGATGTTTGTAAAATATTTTGAGATCTTTGGATCGGTATACACATACCGAGATCTTTAGATTGATACACACATACCAATATATAGATAGGCAAAGCCCTACACGAACTGAATATATGACTGAGTTGTGAATATTCAGGCCAGTAATTACATACTATAGAGATAATATCCTTGAGATAATACGTTAAACATATCTCAAGAGTCAAAGGAAACATAGACTAACTGAATTAGCACTGCAATTTCAAGCTCTTAGTTTCTCTGTTACCCGAAGTATGTTTCAGTGGGTAATGACAGTGCTGTATCCAAGGTTTCTTAAAACACTAGTGTGGCACGATATGTTTCTGTACTACTGTACAATGCTTCTGTATTGCTAGTCACTCCCAAAGTAATGAGTCAGGGTCCTTATCGCTGTTACATTCTCCTCACCTCCAGATCCATGTCCAGCCCTCAATCACTGCTACTCCAGTAGTAGAAAGTAGTATTGGCTGCAACCAGTCTTTCACGCCATTCTTCTGTTATTCTGATCCCTTTAATGATTTCTGTACAAGTCGCTCAGTGAAATTTCTTAAGAAGATTCACATTAATCACCCAGTAAGCTGACATACCTGAAAAAACAGAGTTCCACCTTCCTTTTCCCCTCCGAGGTCTAGCAGTTGCATACAAAAATGACCTCAATTCAGGACCCTGCCTTGGTTACAATTACAAGAGCCTTCTGCCTGACTTGAGCTAGCTAATTAAAATTTGCATTAAAGATTGAGTCATTGAAGCAAAGAGCCAATATATCATTTCTCTCTGCTTTATCATTTGTATATTTTCAGCATCCAATGGCTTTCATAGGGATCATTGCATTCATTCATGGGGCTGTCAGTAGTTATATTCTGGCCCATATTTCCAAAAATGTCCCTTATATTTGGCATAATTACAATGTTCTGGACTCATAGAGGCCACCCAACAAAGTCCGCCGTGTATATGCATATGTAGTTTCTGTTCATGTAGTTAAGATGCAGACTTTTCCAGTGACTGAAGATAACTGCTTTTGACTGTTTAGCCTCAGCTTCTGATACATGTGATCACAGGGTTCTTTTCTGGTGTCTGAAAAGTTGTAAGGCTCCTTATGTTGTGTCAGATTAGGAACATGGGGCTCTCCCTTGCCTGTATTGCTCTTTGAGAGGCACTGCTTCTTACAGACATCTCAGGCCAAAACCTGTTTTTACATGATGTTGACAAGGAATTGCATAGTTAAAAATAGCTACGCCTGAGTTTTTGTGTTTAACAGGTAAGTGTTAAACACATGTATATACAAATACATGTTATTTGGTTTTGTGTGTATTTATGTGGGAGGAGATGTAGTCTAGAGATATATAAATGCATCTCCATGAAGAGTATATGCAGAGGAACAATCTCTGACTTTTAGAGGCTAACTTAAATAGTGGAAATTTTTCCTTTTTTTGCCCCTTTCACCTCCATGGACTTCTAGCCATATCTGCATACAGAACTGTTGCACAGTTGTAGTGAGAAATGAGTGTAACTCGCACTGAAAATCTGCAGTTTAGACTCACTAGCACTGCCTTTAACCGTTCTGATGGAGAACACTTCATTAATTTGCATAGATGCCTCTCAGAGATTAGTGGCCTCCAAACCAAAGAAGAACGTGTCTGATTTCAAGTATATCTTACTCTCCTTTCTATTTTTAATATATTTCTACATTTAATGGATTAACGATGGATTAGAAGTTGTAGTGAAGCTGAAGCTGATTTTTAATTAAGTATTTTCACTTCTTTTCAGTATACATCTGCTCTGACCTATGATGCTGTTCAAGTGATGACAGAAGCTTTCCGTAATTTGCGTAAACAGAGGATTGAGATCTCCAGAAGAGGAAATGCTGGAGATTGTCTTGCAAATCCAGCTGTACCCTGGGGTCATGGTGTAGAGATAGAACGGGCATTGAAACAGGTAGCTTCCCTGGAGTGAATGCTGGGATGAGTGCATGCTTGAAAAGAACCATCCAGTCTCCTAACCTGCCTGAATCTTGTTGGGAATAATGTGGAAGTGAACTCCTCAGGATCATGTCTCGTACTAAGATAACATGTTTCTGAAATATCAATAATAATTTGTGGAAATACAAAATGCATTTTCTAAAAAGAAACGAACTTAATTCTTCTACCATTTTCATCTTTGTCTGTCTAGGTTCAGGTGGAAGGTCTAACAGGGAATATAAAGTTTGATCAAAATGGAAAGAGAATCAATTTTACAATAAACGTCATGGAACTCAAAAGTACTGGTCCTCGGAAGGTAATTTGAATTGTCTTACAGTGTCTTTAAAGGTTTTACCATGCTAAGCAACAGGTTAAGGTACGTAATGAAACACTATTAATTAAAGTATGAGTTATGATAGTATTTATTCATAGGTGTATTCTACAGTGGTCTTGCAGAACAAAGTAAAAATACATGTTATTTCTTTCTAACAAAACAACTTGTTATCTTTGGTAAGTACTACAGTAAAATATTTTCCTTTGTTTTGTGGATTGAACTTTTTGCTTTCTGATCTGAATTGCTAAATATGAGCCAGTATTTGAGGAAACATGCTTCTGAATGACAAATGCAGAATACAGCTTTTCAATGATATTTCTTTAAATATGAATATCTTTCTGCTCTAATTCCAAACCTTTCAGGAGAAGCAAATTTCTCATGTCTTCCTAATCTGGAAGGTTATTTCATAACCTTTTTGATCCTACAGTGTGTGGCCTTGATACTAAAACCTGTTAATATGTGAATGAAAGTGGTATACCTGTATTAGACAAATTAATGTGAAATGTCATTAGAACAGTCTTTTACTATTTGTTACAGTCTTTTAACTACATAAATAGAACTATTTACACTGTAAATCTATAGCTAAAATAGTTCTCTGTGAGCATAAATCAAGGGCATATTGATAACATGCTTTACCTTTCCTATGAAAGTTCATATTCACTGGTGTCTGTGCATGCTATAAACTCTCTTTAGATTGGATATTGGAGTGAAGTGGACAAAATGGTTGTGAATCCTCTTGATGGCCCTCTTGGAAATGAATCTTCAGGACTAGAGAATAAGACTATTATTGTCACCACGATTTTGGTAATTAACCTCATATTTTGTTAGAAGACAGTCCGTCCTACAGTGATTTGGTTCTCATCATTGTCAGTTTAAATATACTGTCTTTTTATTATTTGAGGTTGTGACCTGTTATTCATGATACATAAATAAAAACTGGAAATTAAGGAAATGCATGTGGTTCAGTATACGGTTTAGTTATGTAGAAGACAAACAGTCATTGATTGAACATCCTAGAAAACTAAAATTTTTAGACCTGAAAATGGGATTGAAATACTTAGTTTAAAAGGAGAGGAACTTTGTCTGAGAGGCAGAACCATAGTGTGAGTTTCAAAGAATAAGTTTTGCCAAACAGCAAAGAGACTGGTTCTTATGTTTCAGAGCTGTAGCTGCTATGGATTGATGAAGTGTAAAATGAAATATTAAAAATTGTATTGTATTTGTCAAAAAAATGATGTTATATACAGTCATAGAACACCATTTTTCAGTAAGTTGCAAGCTTTTTGTTTTGGTTTGGACAAGTAAGTCACAGGCTAGCATAGGAATTTCACTGGATGCAAGAATAGGAATAGTTCAGTGACAACTGAGCAAAGATGAGATACGTAACTTTAATGCAAGTTATGACTCATCACCAGTTTTTCTGATGATACAATTTTATTGCATAGTTATAAGTAACTTACCTACTGTTCATGTCGTAATTCAATAAAGATACAGCCTGGAGAGCCTGAAGTGTTTTCCCAGGGAGGGATGTGATTATGAAATAGGAAAGGATTTTCTTGTATTAAGACAACAACGAAAGCAACTAAATACTTTTGCCTTCTTCCATCCAAACTGTATGAGAGAAAGAAACTGATTTTGGAACTTACTCTTTCTTCTCTGAATGCGTAACTCCTGTTAACATTCATGGTCATTATTAACGTACTGCTGGGAATCGCTATACCTGTAAGTATTGTCATTCGTATATGACTGTGGAGAATGCAGTTTTTAACTGTATTAAGGACATGCCACGTGAATAATTAACAGCTAACATATACATAGCATGTGTGGTTCAGATGTTATCTTCTCTCTTGTTTTCACACGTAAAAGGCATCATATTAATCTATGAAGTGCACAACTTACAGATCTGTCTCTTTACTGAGTAGCTAAGGCAAGTTCTTTCTGTGCAGGAGTCCCCGTATGTCATGATGAAGAAAAATCATGAAATGCTTGAAGGAAATGATCGATATGAGGGCTACTGTGTGGACTTAGCTACAGAAATTGCTAAACACTGTGGATTCAAATATAAGCTTACAATTGTTGGGGATGGCAAGTATGGGGCAAGGGATGCAGACACGAAAATCTGGAATGGGATGGTTGGAGAACTTGTTTATGGGGTAAGAAAATATTTTATACTAAAGCTATTAAAGTTGACTGATAGAATGAGTGGGATTTGGTTTAGTTTTCTCTGTAGAGTAGAAGGAAATGATCTAATCTTTTGAAAGACAATTAGTAGTTTGTATTGGCATGGAAAATTTTGAAAGTAAAACATGGAATTAGATTTTAAATGCAAGTGAAGTTGGGGGAAGTGAGTGCATATTTCATCCTTCTTACCAGGTAAAGGCAATGTACTTTACTAATACTTCTAAATGTCATATACTTTTAAAAGGGCATTTGTAAAAAGGGAAGCTCATAATATGCCAACCATATGGTTAATTTCAGTAAGAAGAGTTTCAACTAAGAATTTCTGAAATTCTCCATAGGACATTCTTGGTGAAATGAATGTTGCCAAGGTCTCTGCTGTCCTGTTTTCAATTTGTGAAGTGCAATAGAAACTAAACCAATCTTTGCTCTGGCTGTTGTATTATTACTTTCTTTTTTGCTTCCTTTACAGAAGGCCGATATTGCAATCGCTCCATTAACTATAACATTGGTGAGAGAAGAGGTGATTGACTTCTCAAAGCCCTTTATGAGCCTGGGGATATCAATAATGATCAAGAAGCCTCAGAAGTCCAAGCCAGGAGTGTTTTCATTTCTTGATCCATTAGCATATGAAATCTGGATGTGCATTGTTTTTGCCTACATAGGGGTCAGTGTAGTTTTATTCCTAGTCAGCAGATTTAGCCCATACGAGTGGCACACGGAGGAATTTGAAGATGGAAGAGAAACACAAACTAATGAATCAACTAATGAATTTGGGATATTTAATAGTCTCTGGTTTTCCCTGGGTGCCTTTATGCAGCAAGGATGCGATATTTCGCCAAGGTTGGTTACTCACCCATTTCAACTTTGTGCATTTTTAGTCTCAGCCAGCTCAGCCAGAGAAGGTTCATGGTGCATATATTTTCACGCTTGGAAAGAAATTAATTGCTATGGTTTTTCCCCTCCTTAAAATAGCATAAGTCCGTGAAATAAAAGCAGTTCTCATGGGGTCATGATGTATTTGATCGATATTGTCTTAATGTCGATCATACATTTGCCAAGTGAAGTTATATACACCATGCAGAGACTGTAAAATGCATAAGGTTCAACTCATTCCATGCCTTCTTGGAGGGGTACCGTGTTTTTGCTGCATATTCCCATTTTACAGTTGACAGTGCATATGGTTCACAACAACTGTAATGGGAAAAAGGGGTGACATAATAGTCACAGACTACACAGGCATCACTTTCCCTTCTAACCTTACTACATATCGTAACACAGTTATTAACCCACTTTTTTGCTACAAGAAAGCCTTAAACTGAAACAAAAGTCCTGTGATGGCTCTAATTTCATGTGGATAGTTGCAAAATACTGCGGTTTTTCCGTGGCCTAGTTTTAGAAGAGTCACAAAGGAAGTCACTAAAATGAATTTGAAGGTGTAGTTCATAAATGCTTAATTCCTCATGGATTTTCACCTACTTTTATTAGGGACAACTGTGAAGCACTTAAGTAAATTCCTTTGCAGCTCATTAAATATTCTATCTCCCTTGTGCACAAGTGATTCTAGCCTTGATTCAGGAAAGTGGTAAGTAGGTAGGTAAATAACTACTTGGTACTTGAAGAAACTATAGTAACAAGTGAAATAGGGCAACTGGGTTTAAGGAAGTCAGATCAGAAGACCTACCTTATTGTACTATGCAATTTAACTTTTTTCTGAATATCCTACAGTAAGACAGGAAACAGGTCAGCTTCTAGTGAGTCTAGTGGTTAGTGTGCGAAATCGATGTAAAAAATGGTCCCTTGGTGTGATTTAAGTCGTGCATTCCAAAAGGCAAGAGTAGGTTTTCAGGTTGCTCTGCTGCAGAAATAGCAGAGCTTTTATTGTGTGAGAACTTTAGCAATTCTGTGTAAAAGGCTGGCACATCACAGTGAAATGTGCTAGCCTTTCTGATGAAAGATGCGATGGATTTGGCATATAACACAATAAGAATTTTATAAAAGAAATGAGACAGCAAAGAGAAAGCAAATTTCAGGTCATGAGGTGTTCATTTCACTCCTGTGGGGTTTTTGTATCAGTTACATGCTTCACAGGTTTAGTTCTCTGAAAGTCCCCTATTAGCTACAAAATTATTTTTACTGAATCAATATTATCAATATTATTTCGCTAATAAAAATGACAAGCACTCTAAGAATTTTAGAGTAGGTAAGTAATTAGAATTCCTGACTCTGAATTAGAAGGTGGTGCTGAGTAAAACTGGACCACCTGGAAACTGGTCTATAGTAGAAATGCCCATGTTGCCATCAAGGGTAGCACAGAAACAGTAGAGGAGAAAGAATAGAATAGCCTATTTTAACATAGCAAAGTTTTCCTCATCTTTCTTGAGATATGAGTACTGCTGTATAACACCTTTTCGAAGTATAAAATGTGCACAAATTTAGTAATTGTGTACAGAAATAATTATTTCAGTATTTAGTCATCTGATGAATGACGTGCTTGTCAAGAGTGGATTCACTAGCATATAATTATCCATCTTTAGAAACTTTTCAAAATGCACTTTATAACATAACTGATTTATTTAACTGGGACAGACCTTATGGGAAAATTTTGAAGACAAATGGCACCTAAAAAATTTTACTTACGAAATGTCACATGGGAGCATAATGTCTGGATTGGCATTGAGCTTATTCTTTTTTTACAAAGTCAGTGGCAACTTTGCTGACAGCTCATGGGATTTTGAAGATTATTATCATTTTTAGCAGGTGTCATCAATACAATATGAAGTGCCATAAAATCTGCAGTTATTAAATACACATTGTCAGACATTTTACCTTGCAAATATATTATCATATAATTCAATCTTTTAAATAATAGAATTATTATATACACAGATTACATCCATGTCAAAATAAGTACGTATTATTTTTTCAAATATGACAGAAAATGTGTTTACTGAATTAATCTAAATTTAGAAGGAACTTGAACTAATTTCTTTTCTATGATCCTTTTTAATGGCAAATTCTGGACCTTGCCTGACTTGATTTTCCTGTTTTAGACTGAATTAGAGTCTTCTGTGACATGGAATAAGTCTTTTAAAGTCTGAATTATAACAGAGATTTTATAAAATAGCAATCATTAAAAATAATTCGTCCAGAATTGCTTCTATTTATTTTTGTTCCCAGTTGAATAAATCAGCTTTACATAACTATTATGTTTAAATGTGTATCTATATGGAGAGTTATCTCTATCTATATCAGTATTTTGTCAGAATTAGTTTGAAGTCTCATTTACAATACAGTAGTCTGGGTGAGTGATTTCGATTTGTTTGCTTACTAGCAGAGGAGACTCATCAAGACATGCCTAAGCTACTGCAACATCTTAGTACTAGAATTTCAACTACATGCACGTTTCTGCCAAATAATTAAGCACATCTCCAATGTTTATGTACTCTTTGTTATAATGTCTTCTTTGGAAACAAAGTAGTAAGTCATTTCAAAGTTTAAAGGATCATTAGAAAATGTCAACTTTGAGAATAATGCTAATATCAATATTTCTTTTATTAGCTTTCTAGCATTGAAAACTATTGAATCTCACTAGTTGTATGCTCAATAGTGTTTTATATATTTTCTTGAGTTCTCTTTTCTTCTCTCTTCTTGAGCAGGAGATGCAAAACAGAGTTCCATAAGACCCCACCTGCTGCAGTTAAAAGCATCAGATTATTATTACTGAAAAATATACTTTCTTCACCATTTTTCTGTATTATCACTGATTGTTTCATGTGCAGTCCTCAGTTTGTTAAATGCTTATATCTTTCAAAATTTTTGTGTACTCATTAGTTTATAGCTATTCCCTGAGCCAGTTTTTATTGCAAATAATGCTATTTGTTTCTCAATATAAATTGTCCCCATCAGTATAAGCCATTGTTTTGTAGAAATAAGTCTTTGTCTGAATGTCTTAGGAAAATAAGCAAGCTAAAGGCACTTCATTTTTAAGTGCATGCTGGTTTATCTGAAAGCACTGTTTCACTGATTTTTGTTTGATCCTCTTAATGTCACACAAATTCACTTCAGAGGGAATGACAAGCTCATATGTTAAATATAGCACATTATGATGGGAGCAGTTTCCTTTCATGGTGTTCAGAACTTTGAAGAACGGGATCACTAAGTTCTCCCTAAAGTAAACTCTGGAGTCCCAGTTGCAGCAAAGTCCAGGAGATGTAGTGGAGTTTGCCTTTATTTCCCATCTGATTAGTATGCAGAGCTGCGCTGCGAAACAGGCTGAAATGCTTCCCTGTAGTATAATGCATCATTTGCATAAAACTGATAACGTGTTCCTTTTTTTAGGACTTTCATTTCACTTTACAAATCCATTTCATACTTGTTATTAGATCCCTGTCTGGGCGCATTGTTGGAGGTGTGTGGTGGTTCTTTACCCTCATCATAATCTCATCCTACACGGCTAACTTAGCTGCCTTCCTGACGGTTGAGAGGATGGTGTCTCCCATTGAAAGTGCAGAGGATCTTTCCAAGCAAACAGAAATTGCTTATGGGACATTAGATTCTGGCTCCACTAAAGAGTTTTTTAGGGTAAGAATTTCTACTTTTCAGATTTCTGTTTTGTTTTAAATAGGTCCTCCCTCATGTAAATGTGTTTCCCTTAGGCTTCATTAAAAGGTTGCTATAAAGATGTGATACGTGCAGCCTAACTCTCAAGTATAAGTGTTTTTGTTTATTCATTATCATTACATTTTATTATCTATCTGTAAATATGTGGGTCATGTTATAAATATATGAAGCAAAAGTGGCTGCAAGGAATTACCTAAAAATATTCCACTGTAAAGTAAAAAACAAGTTGTGTTTAGAGAAGGGAGTTGATGTTCATCTAAGCTGTAAGACAGGCGTTAATGATTATAAACACGGCTCTTTAATAACTGTGCTGTATTTTGTGTAGTTCACTGTGAATAGAAACATAGCAAGGTGTGCAGTCAGGTTTTAATTAAGGATTTCAATGATTTTTTTCAAGCTTGCAGATGGGGAATGGGATACAACCCTGTTGGCTGCTATAGTAAATCTATGCCTGCTTTTGAAAACAGTTACTATCTTTATTTGCATTACAGTAATGCCTTAGAAGCCTGTCAGTCCTCACTTTCTACCTCTGTGTATTTCAGTTTTAAAAATGCATGAGACTTCCAGCGTGTGAGTCTCGGGCTGCCCTTGAGACACCAGCTAACATGGTGAAACCATCCAGCAAATGGATGAGACACTAAGGCTGCTGGGGAAAACACTAGGAGTGTTTTGCCTTGACTATGTGCCCTGTGTATCTCTGCCTGTAAGATGGAAGTGGATCTGAAATGCTACAAATACGAAAAACCTATTGTTTTTTCATGTTAGGTTTAAACAAAATGCATTTTAAAATAGTTATAAATATTATGGTCACATTTCCAACATAGCCTGCCATAGCAGTGAAATTAAACAAGTTCTCACAAACATTTTTAATGTACTGTATAGTTAGACCAGTAACTGCTAGATTATGGTTCTCACTGGATCCTGTAATGCGTACTTAACTGGTAACATACTAAATAGGAACCATGCTTGTTTCAACAAGGGAATTATTTTTTAATTTTTATGATAGGTCCAGTAATAAGATCTGCTACCGATTGTATTCCTGTTGGCTAAACCAAAACTGATGTCAGGTGTGTAAGCTAGTAAAAATGAGATTGGGTTTGTGCTACGAGTGTTTAGAAGCATTTAGAAGCATACAAGCATGTGTTTCTGGGTTTGTGAGCATAAACCTTTTAGATCATGGCTATACTGAGGATTGAATGTGAACTATCAGTAGGTCAGTTCTTTTGAATAGTTTCTCTTTAGAGGTTTTTAAGCTTTTTTAAAACAAAGAAGTTCGTATGTGCATGCGTCAGTGTGTAGTTTTTGTGCTCCTAGCACATATATTCATCTTCCCAATTATACTTTTACACAACTAGTGTTTTTGGTGATTACTTGAGCATTAATAACTCTTGTAAAAATTGAGTGGAGGCTGTGAGGGCATATTCTTCACCTTTGGTTAAGTTAGCTTTGTCTCTGTACAAACAAATCTATAATGATCTCTGGAAATTTCTTTTTGGCAATTTCTATCACAAACAACTTGGGATGTTATGTGTAATGAAACTCCTCAGCCTGATGGCTTTATCTCCTATTTACTAGAAATCACTTAAACTTGCCCCGCTTTTTTTTCAAGAAATAATAGCTGTCAGAATTTCTTTCTAGGAGACCTGAAACTCAGTTTTCAAGAATTAAATTCTCTTAGCTGAAGGCAATGTGAAAACAGTCTCTAGCACTAAGGAGAGTAAAATTTCAGCCAGAGTATTTCTGTATGGTGACTGGGTTGGAGAGAGCATGTGACTTTTATATGACCTGAAATTAGGACTCGAGTTCTTTGAACAACTGCAAACAACTTCAGTATTTCTCTAGCAGCAAGCTAAAATAGACTGGTTTTTTCCTCTGTCGCTGTCATGAATTAAAATAAATGTTCGGGAGGTTTTCACAATTAATCTGTTTTCCCTTCAAGAAATGATATTATTTGCAAGTTTGTTTTCCTTTGATGGAATGTATACTGGACCTAAATCTTCACAAGCAGAGCCCTAATTCCTGGAGCAGCACAGAATTAGGGATCGTTATATAACGTGGATGAGAAGAGTAAACTGAATTTCTTTGCTACTAAAACATATTTTCTGATCATACTTTACACAAATGAAAAAGACATGTTTCTCAGCATTTTCCCAAATGGAATTCTCAGCAACAAGCTAGATGGTACAAGTTGGCTGAAAATCCTACCCTGTATAGCTGAAAAAAAATAAA
>VZZY01003832.1:0-74927 GCA_013400335.1 Eurystomus gularis
ACCTAAGCCATTCTATGATTCTGCTGCAGAAAGGCCACAGATGTGCTTGCAGCAAGCCCTGTGCACCAGCAATTCTCTGCCTACATGCTCTGGAATTGGCAGGGATAGTCTGCCCTTCCATTTATTGAGGGCAATACCTTAATAAAGCAGTTGAGCTTGTAGTGGCTGTCAAACCTACACTGGGGCAGGGACCCTGCTCTTGGCCTTATTGGCTTGTGTACAGAGCAGAATGCTGTAAACAGAGCTAAAAATACTCCTGTGCCCACTGCATGCTCAAGGTCAGAGCAGATCAGCATAGCAATTCCTTCTGACTTTAAAAATAAGCTATGAATCAATGCATTCATTGCAGGCGGAGTATTCCTGGAAGAAGGCTGAGGGTGCTGCTCCAAAACATTGGCATTCTGGACAAAGAACGAGCATTGTAGAGAGCAAGGTACAAGGTAGTGAACAACACAGAGAAGGGCACAAAGCAGCCTGGTCCCTAAACCCCACCTCTGGCAAGAAGTGATTCAGCAGGACACCTGGATACCAAACTTAGAAATACCTGTTGGCTTGAGGAAATAATTCTAACCCTCTGAATGGCACTGCCCTGTCAGGTTACCTTTCAGATGTCTCTGCTGCGTCTCAGCCTCCACACTCTCCATGTGAAACTAGCTTTATCAGCTTGTAGCTGAGGGAGCAGGACAGGCCAGAGGAATGGGCGCTGACCTGGAGCGGGAAAGCCAAACCTCAGCCTAGGCAGGGCAGCACAACCTCACTGCCAGCACATCAGTTACCACCCTGCAAGCCCAGAGAACACAGTCAAGAGGGCAGGATGAATCCTACTCAACATTGCCAAGAGCAAAAGCTAATCCTCTTCAAACTTCTTCAAGCCCAAAATGGGGAAAAAGCTTTGGATCCACAATCCAGCTTCAGATTAATCCATCTTTAGTCAAGCATGTGAACAAAGGGCCATCCTCCCTACATCCTTGATGGGAAAGCCCTGTAGTTCAGCCTAGAAGCGATGCACCCTCTAAATCCATCTTAGATGTCCCCTGTAGGGACACATTTCTCTGATTTCTGAAAGACAGTTGTATGTGGAAATAACAACCATTTCCAGTAAATTCTTGATACAACTGGCCCAAAGACCGTGGTAGCCAATGAAGCTGTTGAAGAGTCTAGAGAACAAGTCTTATGAGGAGCAGCTGAGGGAACTGGGGTTGCTTAGCCTGGAGAAAAGGAGGCTGAGGGGAGACCTTATCACTCTCTACAACTACTTGAAAGGGGGTTGTAGCGAGGTGGGGGTCAGTCTGTTCTCCCAAGTAACAAGTGATAGAACAAGAAGAAATGGCTTCAAGTTGTGCCAGGGCAGGTTTAGGTTAGATAATAGGAAAAATTTCTTTACCAAAAGGTTTATTAAGCAGTGGAACAGGCTGCCCAGGGAAGTGGCGAATTCACCATCCCTGGAGGTATTTAAAAGATGTGTAGATGTGGTGCTGTGGGACATGCTTTAGTAGTGGACTTGGCAGTGTTAGGTTAATGGTTAGAGTCAATGATCTTAAAGATCTTTTCCAACCTAAATAATTCTATGATTTTTGTAGAAAAGCATTTCAGAGAAACCCTCCCTTGGATTCCCCTTCTAATTCATACTGCTCTTCTCCCACTTCTTACCAACTTTACAAACAGTTCTGTGGCTGAATAACATTTTTGGTCCGCTGCCTGTTGCAATCAAGGAAAACCTTTCTATTGACTTCTGTGACAGCCAGGCCCAGCTATTAGTGAAACATAAAAGCATTCAAACCCCACACTACTGGGACTGTGTGTGTAAATGGCATTACTTCCCTCCTCCTGTGGTTGCTCATGAGATCAGGACACAAAGGCAGCCTGTCTTTTGGGAGCGCTCTTTCCTTTAGAAGCCTGTTTGCCTTTCTATCTCATAATGACAGTGAGAAATCCTTAAGGGTTTTCTACCTCCCATTCCCCAGCAGAGAGCCCCAGCAGGCAAAGGCTTTGTCAGGCAGCATATTAATGAAACAGAAAACATGACCTGAATTTTTATAGCTTGTACTTAGCAGGTCATTTACTTGTCATGAAAAGGGACATTTTGCATTGGTTGCCAATAATAGCTTCAGAAAAGCAAGCACTTAGCTCTCATGCTTAATTCCCAGGAGGAGGAATGGTGAGAGGAGACCCAGAGCTGTTCCCTTTGCCCCACCCCACACGCGGATATTCATACTGTGCAGAGCACCCTCCTCAAACTCAGTTGCAGGAACAGGGGTGCTTGTGTGACCCAGGCAGTGAAGCCTACATGTGTGGCTGAGCTGCGCCCAGATCCCATCTGAGAAAGGTTTCTTGTTCTCCCATCCCATACAGCAGCAGCCCAGTTGTGTAGCTCTTTGTAGAGCAGAGCCTGCCATTTTCCTGGCAGGCTAGCACTGTTCTGGTCAGTCATGTTATCTCTCCAGGTCAAGGCTGGGTCACCAGAGTCAGGCTAAAATTTTAATACAAAAGTGCCCTGGCTGTGGGGTGATTTACACAAGCTGGATGGTCAGACCTTACTCTTTATACAAGGGCAACAGTGAGGCGTGCAAACACCCTCAGAGATTAGGAAGATGTTCTTAAACAGCCTCTGCATCCAAACCAGCACGTGTCCTAGCTGCAAGACTGAGCTGGGCACAAGTGCAGCTAGGCTTGTGCCACACCGGAATCATGAGGTGAACTGCTGATAAGCATCTCAGTCTCTACAGAAGGGACACAAAGGTCCATTTCTCTCCTCACTTCTCCATGACCATGTAAGCTTCAAATAATAAAAAGGGTTGAGATGAACCTCCTCACAGGACCTTTGACCACTGTTAACAGCTCCAGCACTGGCCAAGAGGTGAACACAATTGTCTCACTGATTCCAAGTACTGCATTTTGAGCTGTGCAATATTCTTGGTGTCTCATGAAGAAATCTTAAATATAAGGCCAAAAATGTTTCAGATTTCTACTCAAATGGAAAAAACTTCAGATTTCCTTGGAAAACTCTAAAAATGAGATAATCTCCCCAGTTGGTACAGACCACTCTGCTCTCCACCCAGTATCTCGGTCTTTTGTCTCAGCCTTTCACTTCCTGTTGTCCCTGTTGCCATAAACCTCTCCAGCACGTTCTTCTTGATGCCTTCACTCAGTTGAGTTCCTTCCAAAGAAGCACACTAAACACTGATGAAGAAAAAGAAAGCAACACTGCGTTCCTGTTTCCAGCTCTCTCATGATTCCCTGTGCTTGTATCCAATAACTTCTCCCCATCCTTAGACCCCTTTCTGTGACAGGGTGTGAACACTTGTGCATTGTGCAACATGACAGGACTCTTGGGAAGGGTCACAGACTCCTGGAATGGTGTGTTGGAAGGGACCTGTAGAGGTCTGTAGTCCAACCTTCTGCTCAAACTGGAAGTTGTTGCCAACACTAGACCAGTCAGCTGTGTTTTTGAGCCCAGACACAACTGTAGTGTGTTAATGACTGCCTGCTGCACATTCATACATGTGTTGGTCAACGGCAACAAAATTGAGTCATGATCTTATTCCACTAATTCCTTCTGCTCCTACAGCTTACTTCTAAGTCTTGCTGTCATCTATACTATTAATGAACTAAGATCACATGCCCATTTTTCTGGAGGTCATATAAAGCTAAAGGACAGTTAGTAGTACCGCAGTTCATCACAGATTGTTGACCAGCCCCTCACCCCAAAAGAGCCAGGTGTCAAAACTGGCCTCACCAAGATGTAGATCCTACCCTCGAGCTGAAGCAGAACAAGCATTGGTGAAGACACATGACTGTATGAGAGAGGAGCCAGGAGTCCTGACGTGGTGCTGCTCTAACTCATGTAGGTTCGCATGCTTCATCGCACATTTATGTCTCTGAGGGACAAATATACACATCTGTCAGACTGGTCTGACTGATGCCTTTCACACACGAGCCATCAAACTGCCAGACTTGCCCCTGTGCGGGGTCTTTAAGACCCTGGTATCCAACTCTACTCACCAGGGCAGGATCATTGAATTACTGAGTGCACTCAGTACAGGATATTTCATAAGGGCATGAAAAAGCTACTGAGAAACAGAGATCATGACCCTGCTTCTGCTAAGCCAGTTTAATTTTAAAATAAAAAACTCAGAGGAAAAATTTGAAGGGACTTGTAAACATGGATGGCGTGGCTCATCAGATTAATTACAGGACAGAGTGCATTTCAGGTATTGATCTGGGTCTGGAAAGGATTTAATAGGATTACTTAGGAGTTACTAGCACAAGATGAAGATATTAATCTAGTTCATAGCTTTACTGAAGTCAGGGTACTTAGACTAGACAGAAGTGCAGCCCTTTGAAATCCCTAAGCAGAAACCATGCCAACCTTTACAAACATCAGTAAATCAATCCTCAGGGGAACTGTTGTCTCCTTTCATATATGGGAAATGGGAAAACAAAGGCTCTTTGCCCCACTTTTTTGGAGGTAGTTGCTGGAAAACCTTCAAGCACAGCAAACCTGCTCACAGCTCAGTGAATCTGCCAGGCATTAGATCAGGTCACAAACAACCTTACACTCCTTACTCAAAAAACGACCATCTTGAAATAAAAAGTCACTAAAATTGCCATCATGGTTGGTACAAGTTTGTGCCTTTTTTGGTTCTTCCTGAAGAGGACTTGAATTTGGAACAGGTTCAAAGACAGACTAATGATTTCAGCCTGAAGAGTCACTACTCACCCCGCATCCATGCACCACGTGGAGACCTTGTAGGGATGCTGCTTGGGTTCTGCTACTCTTCTTTCTTCTGCTTGCTGCCAGGTTCAAATAAAAGCAAACTATTTCTTTTCAGAGGGAAATCAATGATACGTTGCCTGAGTGGGGAAGGACTACGTCCTTCTCCCCTAATCCTCTCACTCTCCATGGCTGGGTGGTGTTTATGGAAGGCCAAACATTTTTGCAAATGCTTCTTGTAAGAAGCAAAGCTGACGGTCACTGGCCTTCAGTGGAAAGCTCCTGCTGAAGGCTTCTAACACTCTAAGAACCTCTGCTTGAATATAGTTGCATGGATGCATGCAAAGCTGCTTGAGGTGTTGAGGCTCCATCTCACTCTCAGCATATTGTCGCTCTGAAATCCATTTGGATAAAGGATGTTGCTTGCACAGGTCTTGATATTCAAGGACATAATCTTTTGAATTCTGCAACAGTGGAGATTCCAAGGAATAATCCAAAGGATTCAAGCACCTGGGGGTTGTTTACACTGACAAGAAGTTAATTTGATCTAAAGAGATGTTTCAGCATGCTCCAGATTGCATGTGCTAATTCTATCCATGACCTCTTCTGTTGAGAGTGTGTCACCAAAATTACCAATAGTCCATATCAAGCCGTGCCCCTTCAGAAAACAGAAGCTGCCAGCTCATTTTAAAAAACCAGCTGTCAAGTAATGTCAGTTTTACTGACCAACCAAGATCCAAATCAGCAAGACTAGAAATAAAAGGATCCGAAGTGGGCTACTAGCTGATCTGTCCATTCCCCCTCAGCTATGCAAAGATCATGAGCAGTTACATGATTAGAACCTAATTTCTTAAGCAGAGAAGCCACAGAAAAGAGAAGTCCAAGTGTCATGACTTGTGACATTTGAGGAAATACCATAACAGGGTAGGTGGAAAATCAGTCACTTGCAGAAAGAAAATAAATTCTGTGTCACAGAGGCAGAGGGACCTAGTTTACCCATGGCTTGTGGAAAGTGATCTGGGCCATTCATGAGAGATTTTCCTTTCTCTTGCCACTGGAGAATGGCATGAGCCATCAAGAGCATTGCACTGTTGCCTAGAAGTAGCGATCCGCTAGCAGGAGTGGGAAATCTAAGACTTCAGGGAAGACCATCTTGATATGCGATGGTATGCAGGTGTTGAGTTCTTAAATGTTGCAGTTAAACCTCTGAGGAAAGCAGAAAGTGACACAGTAGACTGAAAATAAAATACTTGGAAGAGTATAGACTCAGACACAGAATAAAGGGATTTAAGGAGCTGACACATCACATGGACTTCAGGGATCAGAAAGAAAGCTACAAAGAAAAGTAAGCATTCTTTTGTAACTTGTACATTTCTTTGGGACTGAAGAAAAAAAACCAGCCTGACTCTCAATTGTACTGGGAGGAAAAACAAATAATTGTGTTGCTCTCTTAAGAAATTAAGCTAACAAGGGATTTAGATTTGAAAGGAAGAAAAACGATCCTCTTTGCTTTCAGATTAAACACCTAACAATGGCACTTCTTGGAGTGCTTAAAATCTGTGGAAGTGCTCACATGTACACTAAATCCACAGGAGTTAGATTTTGGAGACTGAGACGGCACAGGCTGGGTGAACAGCAGCAGTCGGGTTCCCCCTCCTCCCCAAAATCTCCTCTCTCCTCCTCCCACTTGCTTTTTCAGCTTTGATGTGAAATCACCGTTTCCAGGATGTGTTCTTGGAAGCTCACAATCTGATTTAGGGAGAAATCCTCCATCCATGATAAGCTGTTTCCATGGGGATTAAATATTTTGGTTTAATTCTTATGCTGGGAGCTTCTGTAGAAGATTTACTTGCCAGTTTTCATGCCACTGAGAAGATAAGGAAAATATGTCCAGGACAGAGGTCAATTTGTACTCCCTCAACATAGAAGATATTGGGTAGGGTGAACTATGGCATATCAAAGCCATTTGATTCTGTATGACAAATCCAAACATTTTCTCATTATGGAATAATCTCAATATACAAATGAATGGGAAATATAAAGAGATCAGTTTGAATAGGTTCAAGTCTCCAAGTCCCTATAAGCTTTCCAGAAGGGGAAATAGAAAAACCAGCCCCCTAAACCAAATCTGTCTGGAGAGTAAGCTTAGAAAACAGGTAGCAATGGCATACCTAACCAGGGATTTCTCGTTTGTTTTTTATTAACAATAACTTGCCCAAACATTAATTCTGCAGCTATGCAAGGTTCCCAGTGAAGACACCAAGATTTTACTGGGGTAGGGAGGAGGAAAGCCTCTCAGTTGCACCTTTAGTATCTGGAGTCATTCCATTTGTGCCTGGAAAGGCTAAAACATCTTAGCCGTATCTTTCTATATGGATGGAAAAGGTCCTAGGTTGTACATAACTTAGCAGTGTCACTTCACTGCTAAAAAAATACATCTTTGATGCAGTTTTCCCTCTGCTTACTAGATTACAAAAACACTTATAAAAGCAGAGTGTGCCTTTTCAGTATAGACTACTTATTCACATCCTCTGACTGCAAAACAGATATTTGCATATCTTGGTGGGGCTTTGGCCCTGCTCCATACCTGCCTGTTTTCATGAGTGTGAAATGAGTCTAGATTCTCACAGCTTGGGCATCTCCTTTACACGTTTCCAAACTTGGTCGCTGAAACCAGTTGCAATGTTTGTGGGGTAAACTCTTCTTTGCTCTTTTCTCCTCAGATGGCCCATCTGAGAAGTCTAACTAGCATCCTACTCTCAGAGCAGTGTCCCCATCAGGAAGCATTGATCGAAACTGTTCAACAGCAGAGACAGAGCAGACACAAGCCAGCCACAGTAAGACCGGGCAACTGTGCCATGCAACAGCTCAAAGCTGAACACTCATTTGGCACTGGTGATGCCCAAATAGGTCCTTCTTCAAGGCAAATCTGCAATCTAAATGCTACTGCTTGTGCCATTCATATCTGGATGGACGCTACTTAAAAATGATGATGAGAAACTCTATCAGACTATAATCAGAATCTGTCATAGTCTTGGAGCTGATCAAACAGTGGTCAGAAAAGTTGGGTTTCTTTCCACCAGAAGTATTGTTTTCTGTTGAAAAAGTGTGTGTATGTTTTGGGGGGAACCCTTAAAACAGGTTTCATCAAGAATTCTCATGCTTTCACTAGATACCTCTAGCACTTTTAACCCCAACATTTTCCAGGGGGGAAAAAACCAAAAAAGTCAATGACAACAATATCTAAAGAAATCCTCCTGCTGGTCTATCTCCCCTCTTTCACATTAAGAGTGGGAAAATAATGAAAAGTGCTTTCCAGACAGCTGTGATGATGAGTAAACTGCAAGGAATATGGAACTTTGAGAACAGGGAAGAGGCCTGTTATCTTACCCCCTCCCTACATCTACCTGTCTGGGAAGCCAACTGCAGCACCTTTCCATCTTTTTGTTGTCAAATAACACCAGCTTTTAAGGTATTCAGTAAGATGCTGGGTTTGGACCCTGAAGAATAAGCAAGCACTGCATGAGCTAATTTGAGCAGTGAGGAGAACGGAAGGGGGGGATCCTTGCTTCCAGCTGTTTTGTTGTGTGCTGGCTCATTCACTTAGTGATTTATAATTTGTTGCTGGTGAAGCAAACCAGAGCTCCTGCTCATTGCTGCCACATGATGAGCCGTGGGGAAAAGCTGCCTCTGTAGGCTGCCTGTGACTCGGACCTTCCCATTGCTGCTTCTAGGATTGGAACCCATTTGCAACACACTGCTTAAAGGCTGAATTTGACACCATCTTTCTTTTTAAAGAAGCTTTAGAGCCAATTCTATTTAGCAAGTATCATTACTTTGAAGAAATTTGGTTCTCAAATTCAGCTTGTAAAATTAATCTCACCATTTCCCCCAACCCCTGTTACCAGCTGGAGTAAAATATCCACGCTGTTTTCTTGATTAAAAGATTGTTGCAATCAGCAATGAATGAACAACTGTTTATGAGGGTAAAATTGAAATGATCCCTGATGTGAGCACACGAGCTGTTACAAATTTATGCATGCTGAGCTTTCAAAATAATTATAGTAACCCTGCATAATTCGGCTTAGGCTTTATTGTATTCCATATCAAATCAAAACCAATAACAGTTATTTCTAAAATAGCAATATTCCTTCAGAACAACTCACCCAAATAGAATAAGTTATCTCAGCGGGTTTTCTCTTCAATGAAGAAGTGCTGTGTGATTTATGGTACACAGAAAACTTTCCCATTAATGCAGTCCTATTGCTGGTACCATAACAGGCTCTGCTGTCAGAGATTCACCTAGTGAATCTCTGACACCTAGCAGGTATTTCACATCTAATACACTAGTGACAGCCCAAGTCTTCCATCTACTCTTAGCTTAGATTCTGGAGAAATAAGTGCTTCTGTTTTTTCAGCTCTGGTCCTGATCTTGCACACAAAAGCAGCTCTGCCAACCGGCTCTCAATAGCCACAAGCTGGATCCTAACGATTCATAAGAAAAAGGACCAGGTTAGGGGCCTGAGATTTGGCTGGACAAAGACAAGGAATCAAGAATTATATAGCAAAGGAGAAAGATCAAATTAAGGTGGATTTAAATAGACTTAAAATGTTGTCAGATATAACTGTAAAAGTTAATAATTGGACAAAGGTTGGAAGCCCTATAAAATAGTTGGAAGACGGACTGATGAGTATTGAGTTTGGGGAACAGGAATGGGAACTGAAGATAGTAATCCTCCTGTTACACTACTAAATTGTTGGTGGAATTACTGGGTGAAAGTCTGACTCATGAATTGATGCATTCAAATACTTCTCATGAACAGGAAATTTTATCCCTCTGGTGTCTACCCTAGCAGGGAATGGCAGTACTTGAATGATTTGCTACAAGCTTAAGGTAGGAAAGTTTCCCAAAAGAAATAAGGCAAAGTAGCCTAAACCGAAGCCAGTGTTTCTCATCAGAACAAATCCCTGTGGAAATGATGGATTTTCACCCATTTGGAGACAAAATGTCTTTGTATAAGATCTGAAAAAACCCCACAGTTTTTGACCTTAAAATAGGGGAACTTGGTAAAATTAGGATCATCTGAAGTACAATGTCACTCCCTCATGAAAGACTTCAGTTTTGAAATAGGCTTTTGAATTCCACCAGCTATAGAAGTAAAGCTTTCAGGACTCCAGAGCCCCAAGGACAGAAGAGAAAGATTCTCCAAACAATTAGTATGCCAAAGCCCAGGGCCGATACACAACACAACTAATCCCTTCTCAGTCCAAGCTGGTGAAAACTTTTGGAGCAGCTACATTGTTCTGTACACTCACAGTTTGCATAATATCAATGCTCCAAAGACATTTCTTTAAGGTGAGCAGTAGTTATCATACTGAAATCATCAAACTTGCAATAAATTAATTCATTATATGTATTAAAATGATTACCATTATGAAGAAACCCATTTCAGATTTGTAGAACCAGGTAGAGGGAAGGTGTGAAGAGATTCCTCTGCAATTCCACATGGTATTAAATGGCCTATGACATGCAAGCCATCATAATACATGAGCTGGTGGGCATAGACCATATTCCTTCCAGCTTTAGACATGGAGTAAGATTTTATCAATGAGCTAGGTGAAGTAAGGGTAGATACACTGTTACTAGCTTAACAGAGAGAATTGAAAAAAAAACAAACCAACAGACAGGTAGCTCTCCTTCAGTCTGAAATAAGCAGATATCTGTGTGAGGTTTCCCAATTGGCCATTTAGTTATTAAACATGCGAGGGAGAAATTGCCTTCCTCATGAATCATGCGCTGATGTTCTACAGAATCAAGAACCAAACCAACACTAACACAGTCTGTCCAGTAACTCATTACCAGATACAGTGTGAAAGTGCTTGCACTTGCTTACCCATGATGGGACAGCCGTGCTTTTTGGATCAGGAGGGATTCCTAGGGATTTTCAGCCCTGTATCAGGCCCTGCATGTTAGTTTGCCACACTCCACAGGAGCTAAGCCAAGTCCCTGAATGTGAATTATGATGTCTATAAAGCGTGGGTCACATCCTGAAGCCATTCAAATGCAACAGACGTCAGGAGAGATGCTGCTCATCCCAAGGTGCTTGGTCAGAGCCCAGAGAAGGCTTAATTTTGCAGATATTGTGGATACTCAGGTCTTCTTGCTTTTTCGTCTCTGTCCATCCTGAAGCAAGACTCCTCTCTGTTTCTAGCTGATTCAAAAAGCAAGCAAGTGAGGACACTAAGTGGAGAGTCACATAACAACACCTCCTGCCCGAGGTAGCTTGCAGGTGGCTCTTCGTGAAAGGCAGCTGCCCTATTCAGCTGGAGGCCAGGAAGAAATACCTCGATTTTAGTGATCATTGGACCTGCCTGGGGCCAGAACAAGTAGCAAAATGGTCACACAAGTGTTCACAAATGCAGCAGTAGCACCACCGACCGCCACCTGAGCACACTGAGATCCTGCTCAAGTTCTATTCAGCATAGATGACAAAATGTGATCCCCTTGCCAGGCAGTGTAAGCGTTGTAACCCTTGTTCTTCCGTGCTCCGAGCCTTGTTTCTTCATGCTAGCTCAATGCTCACATGAGCTTAGTATTTCAGTTTAGGCATCGTGACATTGTAAGACATAGCACTGAATTTTACATCTCATAATTTATGAGTGTTGAGGATCACTATACTGTTATGAGCACAGGGAAAAGATTTTTCAGCACCTCCTGGTGGTGGAACTGTGAAAGGACCTTGGAACTCGCATCAGTTGCCTTATTGTGCACTGGTTAGCACAGGAAAGCTATTTTGTAGAAGAATGTGGAGTAATTTACTTAGTTGCTCTGAAAAAAAGAGTATCTGACATCCATATCTACAGAGACATGTATCACCTATTTTCTTATCCTGGTTTTTTATGTTTTGCTCCCTTGCTACACAATTTTCACTGCAAGATGTGACAAAAACTTTTCTGTTACGTGTCCTCCTGCCATAGAGCTGAGATAGTGTAAGAGGTAGAATAACAACAGTGTCAGACTGAAACAAAGCCTTTTCTCCCACAGAAACAGTTTTTCCAAGGCTATTATAATGTTTGCAAACTCTCCTAACCATGTTAAAGTTCGGTTGTCAATGACATATTTTTTCAGAGAAGTCTGCGGCACACAGTAGCATTGCAACAATGCTACTAAAAATAAAAGCATAGTCTGGCAGAGCATTCAATTATTCAAGTACAGAGCAGGCAGACTTGCAGCCTTCAGAGCTGCCACCAAACACACCGCCAGGACTGTCCAGCTCCAATGTCTGTCAGTGCAGCATCTGCTGGATGTGTGCACCCGTCTGCTGTGAAAAGGGGCCAACGTTTTATTTAATAAAAAGCTATGGGAGCCCAAGGGGGAAGAGGGAAGATCCTCAGGTTCTGAGAAAGCCACCTCAGCTACTGAAGACTTCATGGCCCACTGCTGCAGGCACTCAGGCTGTCATTGCCACGCCAGCTCCTTCCTCTGAGGGGGAAGTCTGCTAGGAGGCCAGCATATGAAACATTTACTCTGCATCAATGTCGCACGCTGTGCACTTTTCTGTCCCAAGCTATAAAAAATGCAGTGTGCCTCCCTGCCTTCTGTTAACAGGAATGGCTTTGCAGTTAGCTGGTCAACATTACCTTCCCCATCTTTCACTTGAAAATGACTCCCTGACGCTTTAACTCAAACTTGCTACTTGCAGTAGCAGAGCACTTCTGGTAGGTGAACTTCCTTCTGAAATAACTGGGCTGGTGGGGATTTCTGTGAGCAGTGAAGCAGTGACAAGGACACTAGAAGTCTTCAGCTGAAGCCTGAGGCATACCTTGGTCCTTTGGAGTGTTTGGAAGAGGCTTCAGGAAGGTGGAGATATTTTCTCTTGGGCCTCTCTGAAACTGTTCATCCTGGACTCATCTTACCATTAGTAAGATAAGGCACCAGAGATTGTCATTCTGCATTTCCCCTTTAAAAAGGAGATTAGTTGAAGGACCCAAGATCTTACAGGGAGC
Organism: Eurystomus gularis; assembly: GCA_013400335.1. Classification (NCBI taxonomy): domain Eukaryota; kingdom Metazoa; phylum Chordata; class Aves; order Coraciiformes; family Coraciidae; genus Eurystomus; species Eurystomus gularis. The sequence continues at coordinate 12,722 of VZZY01003832.1, forward strand.
TACTAGGTAGGATGTGGCCAGATCTCCTGGGTCCCACAAGATAAGCGCAAAACCATTGCAGACAGAAAGCAGGCTTTGGTGGGTTGAAAGGTTGTCATTCACCAGGCAGAGTGATTGTGCTTTAAGATGCAAGTAGAGCTTATAGACCATCCAATGTTAGCAAGGTAGTTTTTATGGGTAAGGAAGTTTACCTAAATTCTGCTCTGTCAATTTTTAATCTAGCTGGAACTTGCTATCCTAATGTCTTAGTTCACATTTTTGAATGGGGTAAAATATTAATTAGTGACTCTGTTAAGGAGCCTCAATGGAAAGGAAACTGTCAGGTGCTGCAGACATGCAAAGCACAGAAGCCATCCCTGTTTGGGATACTTTGAGTGTGAGCTGCCCTGGTCGAGGACAATCTTGGATTACATAACCGCACACTAATAAAGACCATCTCTGGCAAGGTCTCTAACTCACAATGGCAGTAAAGGATGAGAAGCACTTTGAAATGAGAAGCATTTTAAGATTAAACTCTAATAGCCCTTGGATAACTGTACAGTAAATTTACTTCCATTTTTGCTGTGCCACTGAACAGTTCTGAAACTGCCGAAGAGAAACTGTGCATCTAAAGTAGGAGCCAAGTAGTGAGCAAACATCCCCTGGCTGCCAGAATCAAAGTGGTGTCATCCTCCATGTATGAGCTAGAATGTCAAAAGAGATCCAGCTTCATCCCGTTATGTATTTAGAAACTAAGAGAAAGACTGGTATGGTCCATACTACTCAGAGTTGTTCATATTTACGAATTAGACATTTTTTGCACAACCAGTTTCTAACCAATAGTTCATTAACTGTTTGGGACTATTAGGTGCTAATTTATGTGCAACTTAACACTTATTTTACCACTGATGATTATAACACTATTGCAGCTCTCTTGACCCATGGACACAAACTAAACGTAAAACCCAAAAGCCTAAAGATCTTAGGACTCCTTGAAAAACATTTCTTTTTTCCCCCCTCAGATAACATATAAAGCCTTTAAAATGGCCACAGCAAAACCTGCTGAGAGCTTGGATGTTGAAACAATAGATTCGGCTCCTACTTTGAAAAAGCTATGTCTGTAGCACAGACTACAGCTGATTGAACTGACTCAGTGGAGTGCTCAGGAGGGTTGGGCAGCAGCATGAGATGGAAGCTTAGACACCTCAATTGGATTTGCTGAGGTGGAAGTAAACCAAGCATTTTTTTGTGCTAAGGAATCTGCAATTCAAACAGGAAGGAAAATTCTCTTTCATCACAAACTTCAAAGTGGTTTCCAGTAGTCACATTGACTGGCTTATTGATTCTGCCTTTTGTCCTCAGAGAGGAAAGAGTCCATGAGAGGTAGCTTGCATTAAGAAACAAAGGGTCTCATTTAAATTCTCTGTGATTATTCATTATTTGGCAGCTTATTTCAGAGCATTTCTTCAGCTATTTCAAAAGCCTTCATATCTAATGCTGTCCATGATTATCCTGTAAGGTCCCGATCTCCTAACTCAATGCTTTGGCCATGCAATATAACTCAAAGTAACCTGTGTTCTTAAACGTTTTAACAGCAAACTCTGGTAGGTGGCTGCAGGTATGGTACGTTCCATTCCAACCTTCACTGCATCCCACTGCCTTTCATGCAGCCTGCAAGTGTGAGCAGAGCATGAAAAAAAATTGTGCTTAGCAGCATGCAGGGAAGGCCATGGACATCTTCCTCTCCTCGTGCTCTGCAGAATGGTCTCCAGCTCTATCCAGCATCCAACTGCAGGTTCACCAGGTTCACCTCTCAAATACAACAGAGATGTAGTTAGGAGAGTTCATGCAGGGGTAGCCCTTAGTAAGGTAGCCCTCAGTCAAGTTTTCTGCCCACCTGTTGCATGTAGAATGGTGATTTGTTCAAGCGTCTGGGACAAGTTTAAAGGAAGAAGAGAGAGGGGTTTGATCCAAAGAGGGACCTGTTACCTTCAGATCCCATTTGATGCTTTTGAGAACAGTAGTGGAGAAGTAACTTGGAAGTGCAAGGCAGCTCCTGAGAGGTACCTGTTCCCACTATAATCCTATGTATTCTCTGATTGCTAAGTAGAGTTATTAAAACTGTCAATACAGGGCAGTTTCCTGAATGGCAGCTGTAAATTTTGCTCAGTGTCAGCTTCTTTAACTAGGGTCCTCTATGACAACAACTCAAATATTTTAATGTTCCTATTAATTAAATAAGGTTTCACCCTCTGCCCCCTCCAAATTTTCAATTAGAAGCTAAATCTACCTTTTCAGCCTTGTAGTGGCTGAAGTAGGTTCATGGAATGCACCTAATTGCACATTAATTTGGAAATTGTAGGAGCCATCTGTAGGACTGACCCCTCAACCCTGTACCTGGTTCAGGATAACACTGTCTGACTGGAGCTTGAGTTCAAGGTCAATTCTAGTTGCAACTGGTGAGAGTTCAGGAAGTGAAGCAGCAAGAAGGACCATCTTCTCTGGAAGCGAGGGAGAATAGTTAGGCTCTGGTAGGTTGGAGATGGCATTCCCTACCCCTACTACTCCCACCCTAGGAGCAGCCCTAAGAGTAGAAAAGTCCCAAAATACTAAATTCAAGTTCCTAAGTTTGGTAATATTGTCTGTAGTTTTAGAAAAAAAAACTAGTCAGGAAACTTTTTATCTAGAATTATTTGATGGCAAGTTTAACTGCAAACTGGCAAGGCTCTGAACTTCCTATCGGTGCTGCAGGGCAGCATTCACAGGATGAAGATGAGTGCGGAGCCTTGCCAAGTGCAGGAGGTAGGATGGGTGACAGCTCCAGCCATCTCTTCCCTGCATTTATTAGAGTTTAGCACCACCTAATGTGTGAGTGCTTCAACTTCAAGCACTTCCCAGAAGAGGCAGGACAGAAACAGCCTAGCTGGAGCTAGAGAAAGCCTATGGCATCGGTAAGCATTACAATTTTCTACTTGGCTTTTCACTCTTCCTTTGCTAGGGGAGAAGAATTTAGGAAGAGGAGCAGGCAGCTCTGTGTGGGAACACCTGGGACAGCCGAGAGGCAGAAGAGCCAGGAGAGCAGGGAGTCCAAGCCCGCTGGTGTTGACTGTTGGCAGCTCAGACATTTAGGGAAAGGTAATTTTTCATTCCACTGACAGATACAGCTGGGAAGTTAGCAGTCTTGTCCCGATTGTTTTTATTCTGGGTATTTGACATTTTTAGGCTTAAAAATGACAGATGGCCACTCCGGCCATTTCGAGAGCAGCAGCTGGCAAAGGAACCTGTAAAGGATTTCAAGACTGCTCTGAGTCTGGGATCAATTCAGGCTCTCCAAAAGCTGCAGGAATTGCCTTAGAAACAGCTTTGCAGGGCCTGAGAGATGAAAAAAAAGTACTTGCAGTTCTAAATAAAAGCTGCAAGTGTAACGATTCACAACACCCTGCAGGAGCACAGGGCTAACTTCCAGAGTCCACTTAGGAAAGGACTATTTTAGCACAAGTAATTCAGTTGAGCTCTAGTGATATTCCTATATTTCTAACTTTTTTTTCCCTGGCTTGGGACAATACCACCTCCAGTAATACTTTGGGGAAAAAAAAATGAATGAGCCAGTGAACAAACTGTCTCCCCCTTCCTCCATTAAAAAAATTGCTATTACAATTAGGATACATGGACCATGAGGATAACTGTTAACTTCAGCAAAACAAAATAAGAAGATTAGAAAGGATTTGCGTTTCTAACACTTTTGGATCTAAGTACATAGAAGAGAGGGACTGAAGTGCTGCCCAGGTTTGCCAAGGCTCCCTACAGAGTACCTGGGAAGTAGAAAACACCTGAGAGACACCTGCAGCAGCCAGTTCCCCACTACCTCCTCTTACACACAGCTCCTACCTACAGCTGAGCGTCTCACCACACCTTTCTCACAGAGTATAGACAACAAACTCTTTCTGCACCCATACTTTGAGCTGTTGGGCATTTTTTAAAGCTTAGTGCTTGAGTCACATATGGTGCAAACAAATGTTTTGGCCTTTGGCCTGGCTCGAAGCCACCCTTGGCTACAGAAGCCATTATTTTCTTAACATACTACATCTAAAAAGTGAAGAAGCCCAAAGCTTCCATCTGCTTCTCCCCTGTGACTGGGAAAGGACACAAAGTAGACCAAGATAACAGCTGCTCTTCAAAAGACCCCACAGGGAGTGATGCCAGGATCAGGAAATAAGGCCTTAAGGTAAAAAAACCATCAGGGTATCAGGTAAATGGTAAGACTGAATCCTGTCTGGACTGTTGATTTTTTAGAACTACTCATTCATAAGGCAAGCCTTGCAATATCTAGGCGTACTCTCAGTTTTATCATGGGTAGGCATCACTCAAGACATCAGAATGCTGGTTTTAGTCACAAAAGCCATGTTACATAAGCACACACAGCTCAGCATCCCCCTTTCCAGAGTCATTTGTCTTCAGTTGCTGCAATTTCACACAGTCAGGAGTCCAGGCAGCTCAGCACAGCCCAGTGCATCTCTGGAGCATCTGGAGATGGTGTCCTAGCCAGAGCCTCCTCCAGCTAACAGGGATTCCCCCCGTTCCTTTTGAAAAAATACCTCCTTCAGGCTCCCCAAAGTGACACAAGTCAGCCTTGCTATAATCACGAAGTAGGCTTTGGGTTTATCTGGGAGACAAATCAGGATAAAGAAGAAGGTTTCAAATAAGTATAGAAAGCCTTGGCCATACCAGGGTCATTCTAAGTCAACCAATGAATCTTGAATAACTCTCCTGAGAGCACTATCCTCCCTTGACCAAGTGTCCTTGCTAGCAAGGTGACTCAGACAGAAAAAGTGTGCTTGAAAAGAACTGCAAACTAAGGATTTACAGGGCTGTGACTTGTAGCATCTGTATTACTTAGTAAGATTCAGTAACCCAAACTTGAGAGATTTTTCTCCCCAGAATCATTATGCTTGGAGTCAGCAGAAGCTTTAAAATTAGATGACCTCCTAGAGTATATGCTGAAAAAATAAAACCCATCTATTATATTAGTGCTAACGCTGCAGAATATATGGCGTTGTAACAAATGAAAGGGAAGTTTCATCTTCTTAAGTCCAAAGTCAAGTGATTTTTAGCAGGCAGAAATTAATTAACATCTCTAGAGATAATTATCTGTGTGCGGTTATGGTTCCCTATACTCCTACCTCTTTTAAAGGTTTGATCCAACCTAATGGAATAATTTAGAAGTCTTTCAACCATTACATTTTGACAGCTCATGATTTTCAGCTGGATTCTTATAAATATTTTTGGGGTTTAAAGGGGCTAATCAGTTATGATTCCCAGCAAGATTTTGGGTGACTTTGCAAACCACTTTCAGGGAAAAGGCTTTTCTGAGATGCAATGCTTTGGACCTTTCAAGTCCAATTCCTCTATCCATATAGAGGTTGTTCTAGCTAATTTTTTGTTCTAGCTGATTTTTTTTCCCCTTGTAGTTTGTTCTCTTGTATTACAAGTGGCTTCATTTGCTCATAAACGAACTACTGGAGTTTTGTTAGTCTTCTCAATCAACTCCTTGACTACCATCCTTAAAAACTAGGACTGTGGAACATCACTCATGAAGTCAATATTACAGCCAGAACCAAACCAGTTAATGGATTTCTAACACAGTATTAGAAAAGCAGTTAATAAAACTACCAGATCCAACAACACTGAGAAAGTTCAAGCAGCATAAGACCAGCTCTTACAAACACACTAGACCAGCTCAGCGCACATTCTGCTCTTCAGCTTACGAGAGTATGCAAATCTTTCCATTCTTACTGAAGTTTCGCCTTTTCAAAGATTCTAGTGAAGTGTTAAAGAAGCTCTCAAGAAGTATGTAAAAGGTAAGATGTTACAGGGCACGTCAATAGTCCGGCACAAGGTTTGCACTCCAACTCTGCCTGCCTTTCCCAGCTGGCAGGCTCCAAATCAGCCTTGGTTCAAAGCCCAGTAAAATACATCCCTGCCTTGCTCTTTACATCGTTTCCTGATAGCATAGTCTGCAACTTTTCTCTATCTTACTATAAAAAAGGGACACCCATATTTGTGTAGGAGTATGCACACACCCCGCAGATCCCATTAAGAACTTCCTTTTCTTCCTCAACCATCACAACCCCCAAAAGCACTACTACAGCAATCAATACCTCTTACTCCAATAGCATCCTCTGCAGCATTCATGGCCTTCCAATGTCTTCTGCCAACATCATCTCCCAATGAATCTAAAAACAAAAAGGGAAAACCAATAAAAATAAAACAGGCAAGATCCACATACTAAGGATTATATAACACATCACCAAGTACTCAAACACTTCTGTCTTCTACAGATAACACAGGACCATTTGCCTCCTGGAGCTTTTTTCCCCTCATTGAGCTCCTTCCTCTTAAGCTCTCTCTCTGCATGACACACCCTCCAAGAGTAACACAAGGTGAAGCTAATGGAGATGTGATGGTCTATTAACTCCTCTTTAATTAGTGTGGGATTACACAGATCATGAAAAGAATTTAATAAAATGGTGCAAAGGAGAGGAATGTTATGGAGAAACCTATGACCTCACTATACTGCTGCTTTGAAAAAAGAAAGCGGGTGGAGGGGGAGGAGGAATAGCAAAAGAACTGGGTTAATATCTCCTTCCCCCAGAGCATGTTGTCGGTTCTTCCTTCAGAAGGAGACAGTGTCATCGTCTGAACCCGGCTAGCAGCCAAACACCACACAGCCTCCTCCCGCCCTGTGAGATGGGGGACAGAATTGGAGGTGTAGAGGTAAGAAGACTCCTAAGTTGACTTGAAATAAATTTAATAATTGAAAGAAAATTAAATTAAAATAATATGATAATAGCAATGATAGAATATACAAATGAGTGATGCACAATGCAATTGCTTTCCATCTGTTGGCCAATGCCCAGCTCGTTCCCGGAGGAGAGAAAAATCCCGAAGTCGCAATCCTGGAAAAGCCTCAGATTCCCGGCCCACTCTCATCTATGTACTAAGCATGACATGATATGATATGATACACAATATTATATTGGCCAATTTTTGGTCCATTGCTCTGGTTCTGTTCCCTCCCAGCTTCGTGTGCACCTGCACACTAGCAAAACATAGGAAGTTGAAAAGTCCTTGATTTCCCGGCAACTACTAAAAACATCAGTATATTAATCAACATATTTCTCATACCAGTTCCCAGACTGAATCCAAAACACAGCACTATTCTACGTACTAAAAAGAAAAAGTAGCCCTATCCCAGCCAAAACCAGGGCAGGGAGTACTGCAAAGCCCTAGTGTGAAGGGGAAGCTCATTCCAGATGTATGACACCTGTACAAAAGCAGGACTATCACTGCAAATCTTCTCTTGCAATTCAAATGTACTCCAGAACAAGTCCCAAAAGCTTGAAATTCAAGCTTCTTCCAGCATAGAAACCCAAGTATGCTTAAAGAACTCATGTGATCTTTTGTGTAAGGCTTTTATTCTTTTCTTGCATCAAAAGAGAGCCTGGAATGGAGATGAATCAAAGAGACACTTCCCATTTATGCTATGGCTGTAGATGCAATTGGAGATGAAATTATGCAGGCACAAAATTGTTCTCATCTTAGTCTCTACACAAGAGAATGAGATGTAAAATTAGGATAACAGCCTTTAAGAACAGCCACTCTGAATGCAGTTCAGCCCAACTGATCTTTGAAAGAGAAAAGTTTTTTCTTCAGGAACTATCAAATTGGAAGGACTTGAAACTTCAGAATAATCCTAAAGAAACTGCAGCAGTGTGTTGCAGAACACCATTACCTTAAATAACAGCTTGGTGGGTTTGTTTATTGCTGGCAGTGGCTGTAGACTGGAAATCGTGTTAGTTCTCTGGATCGCTGCAACCTGGCTTGCAGGGAAAGAAACCTGCCCATTGCTACCCCTTTTGTCTGATCAGTGGGAAGTGAGTGCCAATGGGTTTGGCACTTATGTCCTTGGCATTATGGCTAACATTACTAGTAATTGTTATGATTAATATGTTCAGCACATGGCAAATGGTATCAGAATAAACTGACCCTAATACTGTTTTCCGTCAAATCTAGTGTCACTTTGATTTTTGGGGCTGGAAGGTTTAACTGAAGGCAGAAGTTGGCTTTGCCTCTGTACAAGGGAAATACTTCAAGAGGGTGATTTTCCCTCCCTGTGTCTTTTCACTTGTGCTACTACCTTTAAAGGCACCAGTTAATAGAGAATTTTTTCACTGTTAATTCTCTATTCTAAACTCATGATTCCAGTGAAATGTAGACTTTCCCAGCTCAGGAAGATCACAAACTGAAATCCTATATAAACACAAGACATTTTAAGTCATTGATATCTACAGGTCTTTCTTCCCTTTTCTTTTGCTTTAATTCACTTCTCACATAAATCTCTTGTTAATTCTGATTTAGTAACTCCATTGCTGCACCTCCAGTAATGAGACAGAACCACACCGTGTCAGGTGCTGTATAAAGAGAAAATAATTCCTAGTCTAAATAAGTATGAAGTACGGTTTTATTGCATCTCCTCTGCCCTTGATCACTGCTGTAAGATGCTGAGAGTCGGCAGCAGAGCTTGGAGCAGCCCCAGAAGCCCCAGCTCCCCCTCTGCCAACTGCTGCCACAAATGCTCCTTTTGCCTGAAAGGGCTCTTGTCTTTCAGGGCTGCCGTTTGCTCACTGCTCGGCAGTGCAGATGACGGTGCATTTTACAGCATAAACCAGAGGGTTGTTCTATGCTGAATATTAGCATATGGCTTTTGACATCTGGTCCTCTAAGAGCGATAAACTGCCAATCAGAAGGCATATTTGGTACAAGCATATTTTTATCACTACCCTTACTAATCACCAAGATTAGTCCCTGCTTGGCAATTGTGACTGACGAACACACTGAACCTGTTCAAATATCCTCATCCATATTCATTTCCATTTAAACAAATTAAATTCTCATGTAAAATAATCCTCAAATTCTCAAAAAAGCTGTTTGTTTTTCTACTTAGGTGGCACGAGTTCAAAGACATCCTGTTAAATATGCATAATATCTTAAGAGCAAAAATTAAGCCTTTTAATGGTGTTTGCCTTCCACTTCATGAAAATCTCTTTTAGTGTCACTAGAGATCTTTGGAGCCCAGACAGAAGTTTCCTTTTTCAGCCCAGGGGGGTAGAAATGTTGTTATTTTCAGAGCACAGCTGCTTTGTCAAGACGTGTTGGCACATACAGTTTGAATAACAAACGCTGAACTCCAGCAAGTATTTCTAAATCTCCTTTGATTAAAAAGGAGAAAACCTAAAACCTGAAACCTAAAACACCAGGCTATAGACCAGAAGGATGAGATAATCCATCCATCCTGAATCTTTCAACTTTTGGGGAAGGAAATGGGGTTTTCAGAAAGTGACCTTCAGCAGCTAGTAAATACACATCAGAGGAGGCTGCTTTCCAGTGGTTGTCTCTCAGAGGTGAGAGAGAAGGACATTAATTTTAAGGAGAGATTGATCTAATAAGCCATTGTATTAATAAGAAAAAAATCTTCAAGCGAAACTGGATTGTTTCAGGGAGTCGAAGGCAAATGAAATTGAAGAAGGTTAAATAAAACCAGAAGTGAAAAGAAGTAAGATGAATTTGACTGAATTGCTAATTGGCATGGAAATCTTAGCCCCTCATCATTTGAAAAAAATAAATTGCCAGAGAACAGAGACTCTAAAAAAACCTGCATGCAGACAATTAGTGTAGGATGGAAGAGGTGAAATGAACCAAGAGGAGAGGCTATATAGGAATAACTTATTTTGAGCTGCATATAGCATGGGCATGTTCTTCCTGTTATATCATGTCTCACAAATCTATGGTTCAAAAGATTTTAATATTAATAAAGATTAATCAAAACTACGCAGAATGATTTGATACAGTTGGCTCCTTTTACAATCTTCTGGTAACACGTCACCTATTTCTTGTATGTGTTTTTGATCATGCTCTTTCTTTGGATACATTTTTTTCTGCATTAATTTCAAGATTTCCTTACTACCTATAGGCAATAGTTAATTTTGTTCTAAAATTGCTTTGCTGGCTTGACTGACAGCTCACTCAGAATACTATTCTTCATTAGGAACACAAATATATGTATTTGGCCTTACATTAAATAATTCTAATGTCTGGAACAGTTTTTTCTTTGAATAAGAATATAAGTATTCCTGAGGAACAAATATTGGATCATAGATTTTCAGGGTCTATACTTTCTTGCTACAATAATCTGTAAAACAGAAATAACAATCCTCTAGATAAAAAATGGCAGCCCAAATGCCATTCTAACAATTCCAGCGTATTGCCATGACTATAAAACTGCCACAAGTTAGGAAATTACACCAGTGTGACAACCACCTGTGATGTTCACTTTCTCTTGCTTTTTCTTTGCGTGCATAAGGAAGAATAACATGTCATTTTGCAAGTAGCACATCAAAAGGAGATGGTGATTCTGTGGACTTATGTCTTCCAGCTGCCCTCCTAAGTGCATACTTTGATGTCTAATCAAGGGTCAGTTTACTGACCACTCTTTATTCTGGATAAAAGCACTACTAGAGTCTCCCTGATCTTATTTTTTGCAAAATGTATGGGAATTTCAGGTCTTTGAAGCTTCTGCTGTGTCAAAAATATCAAACAGAAGGAAAGAATGGTAGAGTGACTTACATGCCTGCAAACTTTGCTTCTACAGAAAATCGGGATAAACTGTGCAGCTTCAAGTCTATGAGACAGATTATTCCCTGGTGAAGTCTCCTGGAAAACATAACACAATTTAGAAAATATGTTAGAATGCCATTAGAAACATATTTCATACAGGCTTTAACCTCACTAATCTTACAATCACTTGCAGAGTAAGAAACACTAGATAAAGCTTTCCAGAACTTAGAAGCCAGAGATCAGGAGACATCTGTGCAGAACATGTGTAACTAATAACATAAATAACTAGTGACAGAGCAGGAGGTAATGGCCTCAAGTTGCACCAGGGAAGGTTTTGGTTGGATATCAGGAAGAAGTTCTTCACTCAAAGAGTGGTCAGGCATTGGAGCAGGCTGCCCAGGGAGGGGGTGGAGTCACCATCCCTGGAGGTGTTAAAAAAATGAGTAGATGTGGACCTTTGGGACATGGTCTAGGGGTCAGGGAGATGTTGGACAAAGGTTGGACTAGATGATTCCAGAGGTCTTTTCTAACCTAAATGATTCTATGATTCTATGAATGTTGCCCTACACCCCTGAAGCTGTCAATGGACCAGAGAAAGGCTGCTCACTGATGGTAGAAATGAATGCTTAAACAGTATGGTTTCCTTGTGTTTCTCCCTGATCCAAACGAAAACAGCAGCTCCATAGAACAAAACTGAATCCCTCCGTTGAGGTTTTTTGCTGCCTCTGGTTGTCAGGACAGACACAAACCCTCCTTTAGGCAGATCCTGTCACCTTCTTCCTTGGCCACTTGCAAATTTCTCTGTTAAGAGCTTTTAACGTGCTGGTGTATGGGCAGCTTTGCAGGCTGCAGCAGCTCACAGGGGCGAAGGCAGGCTTGAAGGCTGTGCTTATGAGTTATTAGGCATTTGGCAGGGCTGGGCTCAGTGCAGGTGGCAGGGATGCGGAGGGGGTGGCAGTGCGGCCACAGCACCGCGCGATGGCACAGCGTCCCCGCCAGCGGCTGCAGCCCAGAGAGCGCAGGCCGGGAAAGCTGCCTGCCTCCTTCTCCCTTCAGCTGCAGAATTTGTTAGGCTACTGAGGGGATAAAGCTAATGAAAAACAGAAAGAAATTAAATCTTCCTAACTGGGAAAGGAAGAGTACCACCAAGCCTCTTGGAGAGGTGGGGAGCACCGGCTGCTACACGGTGTGCATCACTAGTGATCAACCGAGATGCTCTGGATTTAAAAGTGGGACTGAAATCAGAGGTAGGAATTTTGTTCCCTCTTTCACAATGACCAATCTTGGGAGCCCAAATTGATCCTTCCCTCCATGAGACTTCCTGCCTAGGAGAGAATTTGCTACCCAAATGACAGTTTGGTGGTTGGGGCAGGTAGGTTTGAATGACAGCCAGCACTCAGTCAAGCATTGCACTAATCCCATCAGTCTGTTGATAGACAGACAGACAAAATGGCCAAGGGAAGAAGGGAGGGAAGGGTGGGGATTGTGAAAAGCCAGAAGACAGTGCCTCTTTGAGCTGTTGATTGGAAAATAACTTGCAAGAGGTGTACAACCTTCAACCAGAAAAATCTTGAAATGCTCTTGCTTTTACTCATGGATTTTTTTTTTTTACCTTGTGGAGAGCAAAGGCAGAGGGCATCTCACCAGCTAGGCTTACTTCTGGGCATGAGACAATGCTACAACAAGAAGAGTGATTTCACCTGCCTCCTCACTAACCCTAAGATGACCAAATCACATTCACTGTTCCTGACTTCTTGTAGACAAGAGCTTCATATCAAAGATGGCTTTGCTGGCTAATTGTTAGCAAGCTAACAATTGTTAAAAGATGATCAAGATGAAATATTTAATACTAAGTAAATTGCAGGATTATTTGTTATGCAATCTTTGTGTAACAACCTATTCCTGGAGCTTCTAAATGTTTAATGAACTCTCTTCTCTCCTCCTTCATGCTTTAATTTTTGTAAAGGGCTCAGCATCCAGCAGGGAGTGGAAGTTAGAGTCAAAGTCAATGGTTTCTTGATCATTTAAGTCTAATGAAGCAGGTACAAGAGATTGAGGTAAATTCTGAGGGAAACTGGAGCTCTGATGACCACACCTTGTGACTTCAGAGGCTCCCCTAGCCTCCAAGAAAAGCTGATACTATATATACAATATCAAGCCAATACTACAGCCTTGATCCTGATGCATGAATAAACACCATGAAGCCTAGTATCACACTCCCACAGCGACAAGACAAGGGCTTCTGTCTGTAGGGTGCGTAATTTTTAAAAAATCATAGTCTTCCTTCCCTGTCCCCAGGGATCTACTGAGAGATCAAATAGGAACAGCATGCAATTTCTACAACTGCCACTGTGATGGCAGAGTAAACAACTTTGTTGCTGCTGTTAATCTTGATGCCTGTGCGTGTACCCAACACACTGCTCCACTACCACTTTCCATGTGTGAAGAGTTGTGGTCCTGCGTGCCCTCTCCCTGGGAAACGAGACTTGTTACTTGCAGTAACCTTTATTTCTGTGTGACATTTGAGCTGCCAGGAGAGGATGGCAACTTCTTCATTCCTTTACTTGCGCCTTTCCTTGGCAAAGTGTCAATCGCATCTGGCATGTCCTTCTTGTGCTGCAGTTTGTGCATACTTCACAGGAGACACGGAGTTACAAGGGTTACAGGATGCTTTACCATTGCAGACAGTGTTTTCCTACGCTACCTCCTGTATTCTTCCCCAGTTAGTATACAAGAGAGCAGAAGCTCCGATCTGCTTCTGCTAAGCATGTGACTGATCTTCTCACCTTGCACTCCTTAAATTCTCCAGTGACCTTGATTTCACACAGAAGATCACAAAGGCTGTTGTTTCCTGTTTCAAGGCTTGTCTGCCTATCTGTGCCAGGACTGAAAAGCTTTCAATCCTGTCTTTTCCTTTTTACTAAGCCCCAATCTATTTTTTTTTTTTTTTTAAATTGAAAGTTATTTTAAAGGATTTTTTTTTAAAATATAACAGGGATTATATAATGCAGGTATTAGCAGAGGACTAAACTGTCATCCAGGAAGTTCCTTCAACTCTAACATTTCTGTTGCAGGTGACAAATCTTTGTCAAGCTGTATTGTAATTGAACTTTCATCCTGAATCTGAAATTTGCTCCATCTGAAGTACAATGAACTAATTTTAAGTTCTTGAGCCCCTCATGTCATACTCAGGTTTTCATTGTGTTAAAAGGGATGAAAACTCATCTAAACTATGTCAGTTCTGGAAAGCTGGACCTGTCTGAAAGCTAACGTGGCTGGCTCAGATTCTGAAATGGGACAACATCCTATAATTTTGGATTGATAACAAAGCTTTAAGTTAAGTTACAGTAAAGGATAGCATGTTTCTTTCACATTGCATCCCTCTAGTGTCTGTCTGTACAGAGAGAGAAAAATACTGTTGGTAGGAAAGTCCAGCAGTAAAACTAGAGGCTCATTGCTGTGTGACAGATGGATACTTCAGGTGTTCCAACTGCCTGTTACAGAAAGTCTTGTGTGGGCTGTCAGATATGACTTTTAAAATTATGATGATGTTGCAAAAAAATAATCAGAGCTTCCGTGAAACGTTTTGGTGGGTTCGGGGTTTTTTTTCTCTTTCCCTCCGCAGAAAGCCTTGAGAACAATATTTCAATGGACCTGGTAAAAAAATACAAATTGATTTGTCCTTTCTTACACATGCCGCTCTGGGGACTGATCCCTGGAAATTATGTTTCATTAAGAGATTCATGCTTTCTTGAAGCTAAAACTCAAATGTCAGTAGCTCATACAATGAATGCTACTGAGCAAGTCCGTAATGAGAGAAAAAGAGCATTAAAGATCCAGCTCAGCTGGTACTACTCACATTCTGGATTTTGAATCTTGGAATATTTTGTTATTTTAAAGTCCTCATTCTTGAGCCAAACAAGCTTCAGCTTTTACTGGTTTTTAAAGTTAATTTTTCACAGTTGAAATGAGATGCTGTTAGGATGTGGCCAAACACAACCTAAAAGTTACAAAACAATGCAAAATGCAAGTGGAAGTCAGAAGGGATTTGCTTTCAGAAACTACTCGTGTGATTTTTGTAAGGCTGGAATTGGCAAAATAGCTTCAAATATGGAAATTCCAGCCAAGGCGTTATGAACACATGCTCTTCAAATAGCTATGTCTTGAGGTAGAGGTCCCTCAGGGACAGGCAGAGAAGGGATCTATTTGGAAGGGAAAACCTCTGGTGGAAAGTTGATGTCTTGGCAAGTGAGGGGCCAATCTAACCTCGTTTCTACATCTCCAAAGGCCACCCAGGGATTTATTTTGGCCTTATTAAGAGAAGGAGCAAATGAGTCTTTCACTTCTACATCTTCAGCAACAGGACTCCAAGGATCACACAGGTCCATCTCAGTGCATTTCCTTCCCATCCACATGGTCAAGAATTTCTTCTCTCCTTTTTCTATGCCTCTCCCAAAACAGACTCCCTAGGATAAAATAAAAATTAATATGGATACTGGGACTTCTATGCTGTGACTACAAAAGAAAATCTCACAAACAGAGGAAGTTCTTTACTCTGTTTCTTCACTGACCATCACTTCTAGAAAGCTTTGGTGGCAAGAATGGAGAATAGTTCTTCAGGAAAAAGAAGTGCATTTACTCTACAAGATCACCTTGTTGATGGGTTGGAAAGGATCACCCTCTTTTTGATGTAGCAGGCTTATCTTCTATGTTGGTTCAACAGGAGGTCTGTCAGGAGAACTGTTAAGACAGACAGCAAATAAAAATATCCAACCTGATTTTAAAATATCTCATGAATTTCAGGCCCTGATTCATGATATGCATTTGTCTGCAGCTGGTCATGCTTTATTCTGGCGTCTCTCTAGGTCTGATCTTCTACCTCCACTCACTTTGAAAGCTGGGTCTCCGTTTTCTGCCTGCAAGCTAGGCTCAGATGTCCTCAGTCCCCATCTTTATGCTTCTTTTCCCTGTCATAAAATTGTCCACCCTAGTGCTGGAGACTGTAAACGAGATGTGGCAAAGGCCTGCAATATCAGTCATTAAAGTTTAAACAAGCAGATGTCACCATTGCAGCACAAGGCAATTCGGCACCTAAGCAGAGCAGGAGCAAGGTATACAAGTAGGGCTGAAAATAGCCCCCCCGTCACTGGTGCACATCGAATCTCTGAGGCATCGTACCTGGAAAACTTGGAGACCACTGCTGTGTCAATCTGCCTCTTTCCCACCTGCTACCGTATAAAGTATCTCTGCAGAGCTTTAGTGGCAATGAATATTACCATGCTGGTTAGAGCCTCAAGCCAGTGTTGTAAAGGTCAATGTAAATAGCTTCTTAGTTACCCCTCAAAGACACTGCAATAATGAAGTTGCTCTCATTTGTAGCCTCTTCCCTTAGAAATTCAGGCCAATGTACCAGACTCTCATAGAACAGAAATGTCATTGACACCTGGCAAAACTGATGAGCTCTTCATAATTCTAAACCAATTCCAGGTCATCCCACAGTGACCTGCATTGATAGCCTCTCAGCCCTGCTCCCTCTTTCTTCCAAAAAAAGTAAAAAGGAATTTGGCTTAAGAGATTATAATGTCTGGATTTCTTGAGGGGAAAAAACAACCCTTCCTTTCAGCATAGGGGAAATGCAGAAGGATCAGAAAAGATTGTCTCTGTAAGGGAGTTACATACTATGTTGTATTGCAGTGCTGGGTTTTAGCTTTCTCTTGAATAGCTCTGGGGTTTTTTAAGCTTCAATGGTGGGATTTCTGTATTTACAATCCAATCAGTGACTATGACCCATTAAACTAATACCCAGCATTAGTCACTGGAAGAAACCTGGAAAGTCAGCCACAGAGCAGTTTAAAGGAAACTGATGTAAAGTCTCAGACAAGTCACTACTCAGAGCTCTAAAGCGTCTTTTTCCTCTGGTATTTTTTTTTTCCCTGAATCTTACTGCCAGCTAATTACGTAAGAGCAAAAATGTCTTATTTTGCAAAGCATAAGGAGTGTGGAGAGGCTTTAAGGATGCCTAACTGAGGGAATGCCACATTGGAGATGCTTCAGGTTTTTGTTCTTAAAAGAAAATTCAAACTAATTGACCTCAAGACCAACACTTAAGGTTTTGTCACCAGAGACTGAAATACAGGAACCATGTTTATCTAGGATCAGCTCTTTTGAAGTGAGCAACTGATCTGGTTTTATGCTGTGGAAATGGGAAAAACTCTAAGAAGAGGCCATTGTGCTTGGGGAAGATTTGGGTACCTCATACGGAAGGCTGGTATGTATTAATGTGAACAGATGCTTATCAAGTCTAGGTGCAAAATCAGCTCTTTTATAGCACTGGTTATTCCTGCTTTTAACTGCAAAGATTTATTGGAAGGCATGACTTTTCAAGGTATTTTAGACACTGCCAATTCTGATCTATGCCAGAAAACAGAATGGCAGATATGCGAATAATAAAAAAATAGCATCAAAAGCAGAAAATAGTATTAGTGCAACATTAAAGGGGTTGCTTTAAATTTTGAAATGCTCAGAAAATGTGATATATGTGCAAGTAGGACAGTTAGAAATGTTATATAGTTAAAACCTGCGTTTGTCAACACTGGGACAAAAAAGGAACAAAATTTTAATGAAAGAAAACTTTATCTTTCTGTAGCTCCATATTGAATTAACTTTATCATGTCAGGCCTGCATAACACAATAGCTACTAAATATAACTGTCTCAGTGCAGTCTACAAATAGACTAATACATTAATCTGATAACACCCTCCCAAAATGCAAAAAACCTAGTCCATAAACGTATCCAAGACAACCTCTAAGGAAACATTAAGGTAAAACCCATGTGCATTCGATACCACTAAATCTGCATGTTGAAATGGTCTTTAAGCTGCTAAGTTAACATCTTTATGTCAGACTTGACTCCTTGGTGACTAAGACCTGCTTGGGATTTGGGTCACCACTACTCAGATGACTCCATGTGGAGGCTGGAGTGTAGCAACTGAAGCAAAAACGGAGATGTTGAAGTCTGTGTAGTTTACCTTTCAAATTCCAGTCCTCTTCACTTTCCAGTTCTTGGGCTGTTTTGCAGTCAAACTCAAAACCTTTCAATATGCTTTCAAACCTCTTTTTTATTCTTGAATTTACATTTCAAGAATTTATGGGAAAATGTTGGTCTCACATAAAATTTGATAGTATTGAGGGATAAATTCAAAGAGGACTGCAATTCCACAGAAGTTAATAATGAGATGAATTAGTCCTAAATCTCTGACAGTGATGCTGATGTAGGCTTCATTAGTGTTATTGACTGTGATTAATGGAGTTAACAAAGCTAATGGAGTTTATTTACTCCAGTGTACACAATGTTATTTGTAGGCTTCCCAAACAGCAGCGTGATGATAGTATCTAACAGCATTTGATATGTGCAAAGTGATTAAAAAAACATTTGAAATCTCTTTTAAGGAAGGAAGAGAAGATGAATGATCTAGTTTAAGTAAAAAGTAAGTAAATGAGAATAAATAAGTGGAGTTGAGTAAATAATTCAAAATGAATAATTTCATGTATTTAGCCCTACTTTTTTTTTTGCTCATGGGATCCACAGAAGTTAAGAGATTTCCTCAAACCTATTTATCATATGAACTTGATAGCTTAAAATCTACACAAAAGTAGGACCAGGAGCATTGGAAGCTCAGACTTCATTGTGAAGGTGTGAATGGCTGGGGAAGTCAGACGGTGTTACTTCTGTTCTCTCAGTAACTAAATAGAAAAAGATTCCAGCACCAGTAATTCTCAACTTGACAGATAAATGCCAAGTATTATCAGTATTTATTGTCAACCCTGAAAATACTCTGGCTGTGACTGGAGCCTACTGCTCCAGGGTATTTGCAAAACCATAACAGAAATACAATGTTTGTCCTCAAGGTTGCCTACACTGATTCGGTCAATCCTAGGATGCCATCAAATCCTATATCCTGGTCTGCTGAAATATATCCAGTAAATCCCTTTTCTCTCTAGCTCAATCTTTTGAATTCTCGGTTCTGCTTAGTTGCTGCCTCATGTATGTTGCAGTATATCTGGAGCCTCCACCCATTCTTCAATCCTCTAGCTCAAGCAGGACACTGCCAGCAATGCCAAAACTCCATGTTCTGATTTCTCTTTTACACCTAATTTTCTAAATCTGTTACAACTAAATGGAAGGACTTCTAGAAGCAAATGAATATACAGACTGACCTTTCAAACAGCTCTACAAGCCAACCTGAGATACACTTATGTGGTGCTTAAGGGGTAGGGAGAAAACGTGTCCTAAAACCCAACAGAGAATAACCTCTAAATCAACCCTGAATACTAATACAAGCTCTACAGGCTAAAGTGCTAAGCCCCCCCTTCAGGGTGACCGTAGTGATACTCCTTGTGGCTGTGGCAGTTTTCTTGGATGAAATGAGCTATAGGAACAAAACCTTGGAAAAAAGGCCTACATGTTGCTAAACATTTTTATTTGCCTAGTGATACCAGTGAATGTTGATGCTCTCAGCATGTCCTGGGCACCAGGCTCAACACTTTGCACAGATGTACAAAGAGTGGAGACAATCAAGAAAGGTCCCGTAAATATTTATCCACATGAACCTTAGAAATTCACTTGTTAAAAGTGCACATGGACATAAAATTGGACACATATGGTGTAAGGATGTAAAAGACACATGGGGGGAGTGAAAGCGAGTAAAGGAAGAAGCATACCGTGTTTGCTGTATGGACTACATTTACAGCTGCAAATGATGGTTACCAACAAATGATGAAGTGGTCTGTTTGGAGAAAAGGAACTAGAACAAACACAAACCACCACGACCAACAACAAAACCAAGACTTAATTGCATCACATTTTTTCTTGTTCCAGTTCACTCCATTATAAACTATTACCTTCCGAACAAATATTAAATCAGTCAGACATGTTTTACTTTAGTTTGAGTCAAGCAACTGCACTCAATTACCTGAGGTGGGTACTTTCCTTATAATATAAACCAGAACACATTGAAATCCATGAGAGAAGTCCCTTGGCTTCAAAGAGGTTGGGGCTGATTGCTTGTTATTAAAGAAACTGCATCATTTGCTCTGCAAGTCTAAGCCTACCCCATCTCTGCAGTGAGGGAACATTGGTCAATTGACCTCGGATGCCAGGCTACTTCTCTCCTTGTACATGAGGTATCTTTTTTGTCAAGGGATAGTGCAAATCAATTGTTTCTTCAGGTCATGTCACAGACTTCTGAAATTGTCCTTGTAACTATTAGCTACCCCTAATCCTACTAGTTCTTGCCTGGAGCACAATCAGCCTGAATAACAAAGGAGGTGTGAAAAATCTGAATTACCTCTCCAGATGGAAAATTGATTTTCACATAAAATTCAGTCTTGGTGAAAAGTGTTTCTTTTTTGTGTGTGAAAACATTAAAATTCCCATAAAGGAACTTCTGAATTTGTGTTTTGAAGTAGTTTTCACAGTAAACTAAAATATAATTTAAAATTTCAAAGTCAAGAGTATTCTTCCTAGGTTTTAATGAGTATTTTTGATCAGTTTCACATGTTACCCAGCAATACTAATGGTCTCAAGGAGCTAAGTGTCTACAAGTAGCTCTGCAAGGCACCTGCAAAAGCACAGGTGGTGCTGGTGGACTGTACTGCTGAGGAGGAACTTGTGTGGAGAGGGCTGATTCAGCCTCCCAGATTGAGGCACCTACACTTGTCTAGAAACAAGTGCCTAGATGTGTGATAGGTGCCTGAGTTCTCAATGCAGTCAATGAGAATGGGATTTAAGTGCCAAAACTTGTCTAAAGTGTCACTGGAGGTGCCCTACTTTATGGCTCTGGTTTCCACATGTTGCTTCTGAAAGGTATGGTAGCCCTACATCCTGGGTCATACCTGTCAGGCCTACAGGGATGTCTCAGATACCCTGGAGCATTTCCTATAACCCTAGATCTTAGGACTTTTGAACTCAGGATGCAAGTAACCAGAGTGAAGATGCTAATAAAATAAAAAACATCCTGTATTACACAGATTGCTTCACCTATATTACACACACTGCTTCAGTTTGTCAGAATGGATGAAATAAATTAACCTTTCTAAATGCAGAACACATCTCCAGCTCTAGCCTGTGACTCTCAGACCTACATGGGTGACGGAAGCAAAATGTTTGGTAAGGTTGTATGAAGAACAAGCGTTTCTAGAGATTGACTATGAGGTTTCTGCAGTAATTTGGAATTGCACTGGCCCAACCTGTGATAAACCAATTACAGTGTAGTGGTACACAAACGAAAAAGAAACAAAGCACAAGGAAGCTAAGCTGTGATTTTCCTCTTTTTCGTCCCTTTGGGATATATTCATTGCTAGTCCACCTAAAGCATTGTTAGATCTCCACCAGGTTTTTCTGATGCAGACATCAGCCACTGTGATGTCTTGCACTGTCTGGAGGCCCTGCCATGCTCTATAGCCTGTTTACTTGCAAGGTATAATTTTTTTTTTCTTTTTTGAGGGTCCCTGGCCCTGTGCCCATTCTCCCTTTATAGCTTCTCCAGCAAAAAACATGTTTGAGGTCATTGTGAAAGGACCTGGTCAGAACAGGGCATGTTTAATAACAGATTTCAGGAAAGCAGGCTGAAGTTTTTAAAAAGCAATCCAAGATCCGACTGATTTATCAGAGTCTGTCAGTGAGCTTCTGCCTTCCACAAATCGTTGCCAAGACAGGCTTCACACAATTTAAGGGACAGAGGCTGTAGGCAGCTCCTGAGATTAGTAATGAAAGAAATTCCTTCATCAGTATGTGCATTTTTAATAGGAGTTCCCTGGTCACTGCTAATGGCAAAGACCTACAGCAAAATCATTCATGGCCCATTCTTGCAGAGCACCCATGCCACCCACAGTAAGGCTTCCCACCCTATTCCCCCAGTGGTAGCTGGGTGCTCCTGGCGCTGCCAGCTCTGCTTTCATGAGCACTTGAACAAAGTTTAACACTGAAATGCAGCATTTCTTCTGGTGAAACTTAGAGCAAAACCTCATTGTGGGTGTGCAGAAGCTTCTGAAGGAATTTACATGAACTTAATCTTGCTAAACTCTTACAAGATCCTACAAACTGCACCATGGGGGACTTCTCTGCTGGCAGCCTTTTGTATTAAAAGCACATCTTTACAGAAAGCCTTTCATCTGAATCCTTAATCACATGAGCTGTTTTTCTCTTTTTTCTTCGTTTTTCTTTTTTTTCCTGTACTGCTATCAGACAGTATATCAGTCTCTTGTTCATCTCTAACCTTGGGGACCATGCAGCTCAGCAGAGGCACAGGACGACTCTAAAGTGCAGCCTGTGTCTCTGTGCTGTCCTTGTTGAAGGATGGATTTCAGGGCCATGACAGTTTGTTGTGAGTCGAGGGGACAGCACAGATTTCGTGAGGCAGGAATGTGCTAATGAGAGCCCTTGAAACCCCCAGCAACTTGGATTAAAGTCTTGTCCCTTTTATTCCCCCTCTGTTACTAAACTTCTCTCCTTGCTACAGTTGAACAGAAAAGAAAACCAACGTAGTATCTGCAGTAAAAGCAGCTTTCTAATTGCATAGGAAAAATGGTGCCTTACTATGCTAAGGGAAGCCCTTCCAGTTGGGTTTAAGCTTTTGCTCATTTTGTGAAGGGAGAAATGAATCCTCCAGGTTCATCTCAGTAGAACGGTGGAACCTTGAAAGGTTTGAGACCTACTCCTGCATGCAGATTTTCAGAGTCAGATAAGCATCTCCCTTGTGATGCTTTTAGGTAAATACTCAGAAGAGCACAGTCCACTGGACTGCATCCAGACCTTATTTGGCACTGCAGTTGTGGCCAATATGTTTTGAGCTGGCTCAGATGGTTGATGCTGAACTCTTTCAAATTTGGCCTTCTGTGACTTGCCCAAGGTCACAGTGGAGGTCAGTGCCAGAGATGAGAAGTAGACTCAGATCCTGGAACAGCTTGATCCTGGCTATTAGCCAAAAAATACATTCTCTTTCATCAGGCACATAGTGCTGAACCCATAGGAGGCACTTAAGATAAAACCTGAAGCAAGAGATCCCTATTTGGATCTGGTCATCTCTAGTGAAAAATGAAATGGGCACATATATACAGAATCTTCTGTTTCCTCTTAAGGCTTCAGCTGATTAAATGAAAGCAATGTGAGAAAACCTGCCGTAGGCCACAACATCTTTTAGGTCTGTGGAAAGGAAAAAAACCTTGTAGCGTTTAACGAGCTCGTGAGATTTTACCCTCTGTAACCACTAAATCCATCACTTTGCAACAATGAAGATAATTTACGATTGCCTCAATTGTTTCTTTTATTTATGGGACATTTTTAGTATGGATTTTAATCAAAGAGATTAAATGTCATACTACCTATTACCTTGCTGTTAAGATATTAATCCTATAGAAAGACATATCAAACTCTGGATTAATCATACATAAAAGGAAAGAAGTATGATGGCAATGCAATTGCTTTAGGATTCATGATTTTTTAACATTTAATCGGGCCAGAAGTTGAGATGTCACTGCCTCGTGTAACATACTTGTTTTTCAGAACTAGGAAGGGATATGAAAATAAGTAAGAGTTAGGCCTTGATTTAACAAAGTGTTTAGCACACACTTCACTTTAATGGGCTTGCCTTGACTTCAGTGAGACTTATGCTTATGTTTAAGAACTGTATAAGACAGGATTAAATCACTTGCTTAATTTTAAGTATCCGCTTAAGTCTCTTGTGGTAGGTAGGTCTTCAGTAAGCTAAGTTACATATTTGACAGGTTTTCCAGCTTAATACTATCATTTCAAAGCTAAGACAAGAGAATAAATATGCCGCCTATATTTATATCATACTTTCTATACAAAATGGTTTCCCAAGGCCCTTTATGAACCGTAAACTCAAACTACATTTCAGCAATTGATTTCAAAGCTTTTTCTAATGTAAGAGCATAGCACTGAAAAGAAACATGATAAGAGAGCACAAAGACAAAAAGTTCAATATACACTTGTGGGAACTATTGTAAATTGAGAGGGAAATCTGAGACCACAGGACCATAGGAACATTGTGTTAATTTGTAGGTTTAATCTATTGTTGCACTTTTAAAGAGACCTGGCTCAAGTTAGCACGCTATTCCTGCAGAAGCTATTTTCCATCACAGAAAGTAAGTCAGGGGCCTACAAGAAAGCTGAGGAGGGGCAGTTTACAAGGGCATGGAGCAAGAGGATGAGGGTCAATGGTTTTAAACTAGAGAAGGGTTGATTTAGATTAGACCTTAGGTAGAAGTTCCTTACTATGAGGGTGTTGGAGCACTGGAAGAGGTTGCCCAGAGAGGTGGTGGAGGCCCCATCCCTGGAGATGTTCAAGGTCAGGCTTGATTGGGCTCTGAGCAACCTGACCTAGTTAGAGATGTCCCTGCTGACTGCAGGGAGGCTGGACTAGATGACCTTGGGACATTCCTTCCAACCCAAACCATTCTATGAATCTATGATAGTAATGATCATCTCTGTGTTATTACGAATAAAACCTCATTGATGACCTTATCTGAGATGCACTTGCATTACAAGTACCACATTCTTTTCACTGAGAAGTGAGTAAACACTGTATTGTCCAAACCAGGCATGGGTAAGTCTGGTTCACAGCATTTACTTTATTGCACTGGTGACATACTTTCTGGATAGGTCTGTTTTTCAAGTACTAGGATCTGCCAGCTTAACACAGTTTCCCACAGCTGGCCAGATCTCCTTTTCAGAAGTTGTTGGATAGGTCATAGTTTTCACCAGGCCACTCCCCAGTCCTACACTTTGCTTCTCTCCAGACAGGCCCTGTGCTGACCTAGACTCAGGCAAAAGTGGCCTCCCAGAGACCATGCACAAAGTTTTCGATAACATCTTCAGAACACAAGTCACCTGGCAGCTGCTTGAAGTGTAATCTATGGAAGACTTTTCTGGAAGAACAGGTAGGCGAAGTAAGCTTTGTATGTGTATAAGGTGTGGTAAATAGCTAATAGGTTTTGTGAGTCAAATCATACAAAGGCAACTCTACTACCAAAACCTCAGGAGCCCCTCTCCACTTAACACCACATTAGTAGACTGACCTTGTGCAGAGGCCTTGTAATTAATGGGATCAGGGTATATTTTTTTAACTGAAGGCCAAGAAAAATTATCAGTATCTACCTGTGTTATATATTAATTAGTGAATCTCCAAACTTCCCACTGAGCAGGCAGGAGGATTTGAAAGGTTTTCAGATGAAAACAAGACTGCTGTATACCACATCTCTGAGGGCTCCCATCACCATCTGCTGTATGGTTGGCTGTTGAGGATGACCTTGACACTGCTCTAGCTACTCTGTTCTCAGCTAGGTTGAACCTGACTGGAGATGAACAAGTAGTGAACAAGTGCTTCCTGTTTGCAGTTCCCCTTTCTCCTCCTTGCACAGAATACAGATAAAGGGTTTTCCAGAACCCAGCCCTGGGCACTGTCTCGCTTTCCCCTGGCTTTCCAGCATCATTAGGGCAAGGAACACAGGGACTATCTTGCCATGTCATCCAAGAAATGCACAAACGTGATCATCTGGCAACAATGAAATATTCAAACAGGTTTGCAGCTGACAGTGCCTGTTTCTGACTGGAGAATATTGTTTGGGAGAAGTTATTTGCACAAGCCAGTGAATGATTGATGCAAGGCCAATGAAAGATTGATGCGTGAAAACACAGAGCACATCTGCCCTAATTGAAAGTCTTGGGTTTCCCAGGATTATGGGAGGGAAAAAGAATTCTTCCCCACAGGGTTCACCCTGTCATCTTGTCCTCCAGAAATTTTCTAATCACTAATCCTACCTCTTTTTTTCATTCTGATAGCTCCTTTATGCCTCCATCAATATTATCATGGAGTGACAAACTGTGCATACACAGACAACTTGGTAAGAAGTCAGGTTGGAAACAGAGTAGTCACAGGAAAGGAAAACAGCTAAGTGAGGGGAACTGATAAGGAAATCCAGGACTTCTGGTCTATCCTTTAGCATCCAGCTTACTAGACAGAGTCACAGATATCATACAGATCCATTCTGGTGTTTTGGGGTATGACCAAGAATTGATTCCGTAGCTAGGAGAAACTCTTATTACATCCTCTTATGGTCCTTGCTTCCCCTGCACTTAATGCTTAGGAAACTTAGAAAATTCTAAGAAATATCTTGCAAATCATGTCTGTGTATAATCTGTGCAATTCAGACATGTCAAAATGGCATCAGATATGTTCTTCCTGTGAAATACTTTGCAAGGTCAGAAAGATATAATTCAGGGGCTTATCAAATAACAAAAGGCTAGTCTAGCCTTCCTGTTGCAAGTCAGAAGGCTTCCAGATTTTGAAGGTTTAGTAGCACAGAGCTTGCGAGCTTCACAGTCAAATCTCACTGACGATATAGCCAGGGTATGGCCAATTGAACAGCTGGATTGACTCCCACACACAACCAAATCATGCCCAGCACATGCCTTCTGCTATACACTGGCACATAATAGCACATCAAACAATATTTTCAGTCTTCTTTTCTTGCCACAGTCTGAACTTCTTCTTTCAGAGCTTCCACTCACTGACCTCCTCTAAGAGACACCAACATCAGTCCTTTTTCAGTGCATGGATTATCCAGCACCTTCAAGGCCAGGAACACTGTCAGGAAACACCAGTGAACCTGCCCAAAAGCATGAAATTACAAGCATTAACTCTCAGCCAAGGTTCACTGGTAGTTCACAGCTTTCCTTGCAGCCAGAAGCTAGAGTGGAATGTACTTAAAACATTTTAAATCTCATTCCTTTCTTGCTAACTCTGCTGGTGGCGCAGAGCTCCAGCAACTAAGTAGCTGATGATACTGCAATAATGGGCAGGAACTGAATCACTGGAAAGTGTCAGTCTCACCCCAAAACAGATTTCTTTGCTAATATTACAAATATTTTCCTCTCCTCAGAGTTTTAAGATGGTAGATGGCAAATGACATGGTTCTAAGTCTGAAAAAGATCTATACATCCACAAAGAGGTGGTGCATGGAGAACGGTCTTCATTCAACCTTGCAGACTTTCAGACAGCAACAAAAAATAAAGGCAGAAATAATTTCATACACAGTTTTCTGTAAAGTAGTCAGTAATCTCAAGTAATTAGTTTCTGGAAAATTACTGGGAGACTTACTCAATATCATTATTTAATTTCCAGTAATGCCTCAAGCTCTGTGTTCGAACCCTCTCTCCCCAGAGCAGACTCTGCAAAAGCACAGAGAAAAAAAATCCAAACTTTCTGATCTCAGTGATCTTTCACTGGACAAGCCCTGTCAGGCTGGATGTAAACTTTAGTGTAAGTCAGTTTTTCCCCAAAGAAGCCCATACTGTTTCAAAATGAAGTGTTTTTAAATAATATTAAATGCATTAAAGCAACTGTTCATTTCTGTTCTGCTAGTAAAGTAAAAATAAAGGGGATGAAGGGATGCAAGGGGACAAGAAAAGGCTTAAACATCTTTAATTTATCTGTTATGCACATTATACTGTGATCCAGGGAAAAAGTTTCTATTCAAAGGGCATTAAGGCAACGTAGCTGTCATTGAACTGGTTGATTTGAGCACTGAGTAAGCACTACACTGCTACATTCTTGCAGTTCAGCAAAACAATCATTTAATTGCATGGACAAATAGGACATGACTTTATCTCTTCTGTTGGTCCTGCTTCAAGCAGAGCATTGGACCAGAGTCTTCCAGGGTCCCTGACCAACCTAGAGTGAACCCCATCCCATCTGTGGTAAATGCCCTGTCTCCAGTTTCTAAAATAGGCTTTCCCTTCCCAACATCTTCTGGAGCTCCCATAACTTGGCCTCTGCCTCAGTAGAGCTCGGTCTGATTTTCTGTGCTTGTGGTCTCCAGTTTCACAGGTTAAGATGAGAGGTTTTTTTTCAATGATACTGTTTTTGAAGGGGCTTTAGGGGTATCTTGAGGTGTTGCTGTTGCAAAAGCAGTGCTTGTAAAAATGCTTTTGGGAAACATGAGCTATCCTGCTCTCCCATTAAGAAAGTAGCAGTTCTGTTTTAGGACTATATTATGTGTTTTTACACAGCAACAAAAAAGGAGAGGACTGTCATTGTAACATCTGCTCCTCATTGTACTGTGTAAATCTGAGTAGGCTATAAATTGTATTATGCCATTGCTCCTCCTGACCCCATAGTCAGCCAAGTTTTCTGTTACAAAGATCCTAGATTCAGGAGTTTATATCTTGGCTATAAAAGATTAGTCTAAGATGAAAGTTGGCATAAAATACTATAACTCCAGAGTGAATCTTTTTTTGTAAACTTGGTAATAGCTTGTAATACACTTCAGTAGCATTTTCCCTAGAAAGTAGATGGAGTGTTTAAAATTCACTGTACCCCCGAGGAAGTAGTTACCAGTGGAATCGCCTTCGTAATATGCAGAGTGAAATGTTGCTTCTAGTTAATCTGCAAAGAAAAGGTTGAGTTTTGGTGCCTGGTTTGGTAAACTGGGAGGAAAGAAACTGATTCCTTTTTCTATTTTTGCAAAAGGTTGCCACAGTCATAAACTAGTGGTAAAGATCTTCAAGTTCTGAGCTAGTTCTAACTTTAGTTGTAAATAATAAAACAGAAGCTGTAAATTAAGAAAAAAATCCATTTGCATTTTTAAAACACACTGGATAAGAAATAGGAAAGGGTTTAATTGATTTTTTTCCCTCCTTTCCTACCTGCAAGTTTCCTGCCTTTAAGTTTTGCTTCCGTTCAAACATTTAAGTCAAATATACTTCCTGCCCCTTCTTGATTTTTAGCTCAGTTGATTTGATCACCTAAATCCCATATTATTGTCCGTGTTCTCTGCACAGATCAGCATCACTTCAAGCACCAGCAGATGAATACAAGAATTCCACTGTTAACCCATGAAGAGCAGATATCACCCAATTTCTTCCTTATTTCTTTTTTTTCAGGAGCATTTGCTATTAAAAAAAGATCAAAGTCTTTTCAACATATGACTGAGGGGGAATCACAGCCTGTTGCTCTGGATGTGAATGCTCAGTCCCTAACAGTTTCACAGTAAATAACTCTAGGCACAAAGCAGGCTCCGATTGGAGTAAACCCAATCCAGGCCAGTCTCAGGGACTTTGCATTGGAGTGAGACATTATTTCAGCACTAATCACTTCACTTTTGATTAAATCATTTTGAAATTCTCACCCTAAAACTCCTGTGGTGGAAATCCTCCATGAAGGAAGCAGTCCAGGACATAAAGCTGTGATCACTCAAGTGAGAGGGATGCTCAGGGACACCCATTTTCCCTGTCTCTTGCTTATACATGTAGCTCTTGTGGAAGGAAGCAAGAGCTACATGTACAGCTGACAAGATAATCCCCTATAAAAGCCTCCTAACTTGATAAATATCCTCCTCTCCCAGGAGGATGCATTGTTTCTTTGCTGTTTTGAACTAATGAGTGTTGATTGTGATAGAGATCTTAACATGACCTAGTCACCAGCCAGGTGAAACTATTGTCAATTTTTTCATGTACACATGGCAGAGACAGAATTAAAACCTTCCTGAGACCTAATGATCCACGCGGTAAGTGGGAGGAAATGTGAGGAGTGATTAATCTCCCACTGTTTAGCATCACCTCATTCTTCACAGAGAAACACCTCTTAGCATGAGAGTTTTATAGATTATATTGTCGTCCAACACCTCAGCATGCACATCCTTGGTCCCTATGGAGAAATCCAAGGTTTCCTGCTTAGTAAAGATCACCTAAAGTTTTACTCCTTGTGGCACGCAGAGCTGTTTCATGCAGTGTTTCTGTTGACGCCGCTCTGTGTGGGCTCCAGGCTGGCAGCAGAGTAAGACGAGCATGAGAAACCCCCACGAGGGATTTGAACTCCCTCCTCCAAGCTTTGTTAGGAAGGCTCTAGTTTGGCTTTCACAAACCTGCTATTCACGCTGGGGAATATAGATGGCTCAGCAGCACTGAAGAAAGGCAATGCCTTATGGGGCAGCCCAGCTGGCTTGCCTTATGCCTGAAGCATGCAGTCTGCTGCAGTCTCTGATACTCTGCAAGGCTGACAAGGACTGGTAGCAGTTTGACATATAAAGTATGCAAAGGGAGGTGATCTCACCTTTGCTTGACCCTTTGGTGCTGTAGATCCTTATTTTACTGAATACTTCTGTCTTTAGCCCCTTCCCAAAGTAATAATAATTAAAAAAGAAACAGTTTGCAGCAAGTGGCATTATCTCTTTGCAGCATAGGCTTTAAAACACAGAGGGAACAACCTCCAAAGATTAGAGTACCTTCTTATTTACTTAAAAAGAGCTCTTTGCTTTGGTGTTTTTCCTCATCCTTTAATTAGAACTATCTCTGAATCTCATCATACACTTAAGGGGAAACCCGAGCTGCTAGAGAGAACATGGCGCAGCCTTGTATCGAGTAGGACTAACTGTACAGAAACCAGAAGCGTGTGCCTTGCACCTCAGGCCAGGCAGAATGAGTGATGAATTCTAGCTGCTCTAACAACTCCAAAGGTGGCTCTGGATATACCCAGAGATGGACCTCATAGTCAGGTGTTTTAGAGCTCTTGCTTGGGACTGCCCTGTGAAAGGGGTTGTAGCACATGTATCATTATATGAGAATCAAAGATGGGTCTACAACAAGCACAACTCACTGCTGTCCCTGGCTACCTACCCTAACTGCATCCCAGCTGACTGCTGGAGCAAGAGGCGCATGTACCCAACCTTTCTTCTCCTTGGATGCTTACCTGAGGGACAAGGAAGCCACAAGTAGTCCTGCATTTCCTCCAGTCCATCCTGTGGGATGAATATTACTGAATACACCTCTTCCTCACTGCAGACACACAAGGATATGCTTTCTTCCTTGCTCCCTCTGCTCCTTAGGGGCAGCTCCTCCAGCATTCCATCTGCTGCTGTAGTTAGTCTTTCCTCTCCACTTCTCTCTGTCTTAATATCAGGGGACAAGCAAGTGATATCTGCTCCACAACAGCAGGCAAGCTGGGAGCTGAGGAAGACCGCAACATTGATGGCAACAGGATCTATCAACAGTTCCAGATAAAGCAAGGTGATACCTCAGGTCCAGGAGCCATCCAATGAATCCACATGGGAGCAAGAGACAGAGACAAAGCTGCAGTATGGAGCCAAGGTCCATCCATGAGACAAGGCTGGAGACAAGCTATCTACAGCACAGGGCCAAGTCTATCCAGAAAACAAGCTCTGCAGCAGGGCTAAGAACAGATACACCCACAACATAGCTTAAGAAAGGGCTGAACTCTCTGGCCTGGGTTTAAATAGAGCCCCTGGACCCAAAAGAAGGGTGTGGATGTGGGTCCCAGGTGATGCTGGTCAGGGTCATTGAGGACCATTATTGCCCTCACACCTGATTACATTTTCCACACTGCTGGGACTGCTTCTCCCTCTTCTGTGCTCAGGGGTCCCTGGGACCTGATGATGTTATTGCAATGCAAATAACAAAGCAGTGAATCTGTAATGCAAATTAAATTCATGTCAGGTGCTACTTGATGGGTGCCCACACAACCTGCCAGGAGGAGTGTAACTGCTAATTAGCACCCATGTTGGCTGTCGGGGTAAGGACACCAAATGTGTGAATCGAATACAGAGAATAAACTACCCACGCTGGGAAACTGCAAGTTGACACAGTCTTTTCCATGCCAGGTTTTCTGTGGACTAATAACAGATATCATCAAAAGTGATGGGAACCCACAGAGCTGTGGTGTTCCAGATACAAGGGGACTGTGAATCAGGATTTTGGATTTTAAAAAATAATTAAACTTTATAGACAAAGGTACCTGAAGAGATAGGTGCAAACTACATGGAAACACTTAGAATTACTAAAAAAAAAAAAAAAAAAAGAAAATACAAATATAAAAAAAGGAAACTAAATGGTTTCGATCATTTACATTGTGCACTCTATGGCTCTGTAGTCTGACTTGCTGGCAATGTGGGTAGTTGCTGAGCTTCTAACTGTATTGATTTTTTCTTAGCAGAAAAAGCCTAAGGTTATCTAAACAGTTTAGTTTCTTGCTTCTTTGTGCTGAATTCATTATTTTCTTTCTGGCCGAATATAATACTCTACATGCACATGCAGCGTCGATCCATAGCCCGAGCAGAAATTGTCCGCAGAATCAGCTAACAATCAAGGCTGGTGCGTGCTCTGGTGATTAACAGATCAACACTCCCACAACCAGGAAAGATTTCCATTAGAGCCAGTCAGAGGGGCAATGGGCCAATTACTGGTGGTGTCAATGGGTGCAGCTCCTGAATTTAGCGAAATTTCTTTATTTCCCGAGCTGCGTTCAGCCTTGCAGCACTAGCAAAAGGGACCCTTTGAAGGTATTTCCCACCAGAGCAGCTGGTACTGACTTTGCTGAAATGCTTTCAGTGCTTTCATCCCAACAGCAGAACAAAGGAGAAACAAGAGGAGTTTTCAGGTCAGGAACACAATCATTTGCATATTAGGTAATCTCATCCGTGTCAAATCTCCTTTGTACCTGAGATTTCAGAGGGATGTAAAAATCTCCTACTGAGGCTGGTACACACAGAAACCTTGGGTCACCACATGCAGCATGTGAATGAGACGTGACTCAACTGTAGCTAAGGCCACCACGAATCACTGGCTAAAGTACTGATTCAGAGAAGTCCTTCAGGGCGGAGTAAATCCATTTCTCTGAGGAGGAGGTGTGCTGGACCAACAGAGGACAGGACACTCCTGCAGGCAGAAGGGTTTCAGATTCTGTCAACTCTGCACAACAGCTTTGGCCCTGCATCTCTCTTTTGTCCAGGCTGCAGCCAGAGCTGTTAGCAAAGCAGGAGCTTAAGGCCTCATGGTACAGAGCACAAGGAGGAAGTCATGTAACCCTGAGCAGCCTTCTTCTTTGACCAGGAAGGAGGCTGAGACTTTTTCAAGTCAGCTCCTGACAGCTTCACTCTACACTGCCAACCCCTCTCCTCCTTCCCGTGACCAGCCAGACTGTTGCATGCCCTGTGCCAAAAGCATAAATGGAGGGAAATGGTCATACTTGGGCACTGCTTGCCACACCACTTCATGCCCTGTGACCTCTACCTACTTAAACACTACCTCAACATGCCTTGGCCACCTCTCCACTGGTGATAATATCTGCCGTAATTGCCATGGAAAAGCCCAGCTTGTGAAGCACCTCTCCTCTCAGCTAACACCCTCAGAGGCAGCTTTTTAAGGACTAATAAGCAGATTCTAGATTAGTGACCAGAGTCCTGTGACACTGGGGGGAAATCACCACAGGTTGTGCAGGGTGAGTTGGGGCAGGCTGTACTCTGGCTGCTGATGGGGAAGAGTTATTCTGCTTTGTGTGTGGTTTATATTCAGAGAGATATTAAACCAGCTCCCTTCCAACATTGTCACGGATGCTGCTCTGATCTGCTGCATTAAGTAATTTGTGCTTCTCCCCCAGAAAAGAATTTATTTCCTCTCCGTGCTGGTGTCAAAACTAATATTAGTGAGTGTTACTGAACCATTTTACATCTGCTCTAACAGCAGCTGCTCTGCAGGAGGGTGACTTGACAAGAGGACAGGGCAGAGGAGAAAAGTCACATTAGGCACTTAGCAGAAGGGGTGGCAGGGAAGGGCTGGACACCATGGGGCAGTGAGAGGGGAGCACACCACTCTCAGAAGCACAGGGATGCACAGAAGAAGGATATAAATATAATATAAAAAGCCCTCTTCCCATATGCATGTCTGAGCAGCGTGAAATGCCCCACGTGGGAGAGGTCTGGTTGCGTAATTGTCACCGGGGAGGCCTGCGAAGATGAGCCAAATTAGCTCTGCTCAAAACCTGCCTGGGAAGCAGTTTGGCAAAGAAAAGAACAATTTGTGGATTTTCTTTTCTCTTGTGCTTGGAAAAAGCAAGCTCAGACCAACCTGGTGCTGAGGTAAATACATCAAAGTCCATGTTTGCACTTCAGCAAAATAAAGGGGGTCCCTGGTAGCCAGCAGGTCTGCAGCCAGGTAGTCCTGCTCCCAGAGGGGGACAATCCAAACTGGGGAGCATCTCTTTGCTGGACGTTAGAGTGAGACAGAGCCTGGCTGATGCAAGCTAGTGCTGCTCTGCATCCGTAGTGAGGTTACAAGTTTTTGTGCCAGGGACAGTCCCTGCACTGCTGTTCCCCTGCACAGGGTACCTGGTGCTGTGTGGCCGACTGTGGGAACTCTGCTATTAACTTGTTTTAGTGACCTTTAAAGGGGTATCATTCTTGTGTTTTGTTGTTAACCACATTTAAATAGCATAGCAGGTGGATGCCGCCTTGCTGGAGATGAAGTGGAAAGCCATTTGGTCAACAAGCCAAGGATTAAATTGGGAAATTCAAGAGCTTAAGAGTGTAACTATTTTTTTTTTTTCGGTCCACACTAAGAGCCAGCCAGGGCCGGAGGCTGTAATGGCATCTCTGGTGCAAAAGGGCAGACCACTGGAAAGCAATGCACCCAACCTCAGGAATAGCTTGAAGTTTCTCAAAAATGCCAGATGTTCTTTTTCTTCCCAAATAGTAGGGATTTGCAAAACTTCCCTCTCCAAGCAGTGTTCTGGCCCCTTCCACAGGCCACTCGCACCATGGCTGCCAGGAGCAGAACGTGGGCTCTGACAGAAATTGCATTTCCCACTCTATGAAGCTTTATGATTTCAAACCAAATTTTCCTTCTGTGTAAGGATGAAACAAAGACTCAGTAAGAAGCCGGTAGCATTAAACCCTACATGGAAGTGCATTTCACTGTTTTAAATCCTAGAAATATTCATAACCAGAGCCGAATTTGTGCCCCTCGCCTTGCGATGCAGGCTCCGAGCTTGTCTTTTGGTGAGGATGCTGCAGAGGGTGCTGGAGATCGCCGTTTCTCTCCCCACCCAGCAACCAACAGCTCCGCCGACAACTCCAGCAGTAAGTGCTGGTGACTTGTTTACATCTGAAAAGATTTATTTATGTTGTAAAACTATCTGCTGGTGAATAGATGAAAAGAAATATGTGAGGGAAACCATAATCATTTAATACATACTCCGTTTATTTTCTATTCATTTAGCAATGTTGGATTTCTCATCATAATTAAAGGGAGCTGGGTGGCTTTCTAACGCTTTTCCACATGTGTTTCTTCCTTGCCTTAGAAGGTGCTTGGCAGATTTAGGTCATACATTTTCTTCCTATTGCACAGCAAGTGGAAGAGGGAAAAAAATTCCCAGCACCAATCTTTTCTAATACTTCTACATTAGTTCAATCCAGCAGAGGTTTCCTCTGCCTCAAGCTAGAGAAAATCTATTAGGCTCTTTAAAGAAGTAAGTCAAAGGGGATGCATCCAGGATAAGGTCAGGCAAAGATGTGCACAGCAGAGAATGATAGTGCTCAATATCATTGCTTTGGCTGTCAGGAAAAGTTCACCCCATGGGATGCCAGGCTCCACTCAAACTTGCCTCCTGTCTTCAAATGCCTCTGCAAGCTAGAGGCAAGCACTTTGCACTTTTTCCTGGCACTTGCCTAAGTGGGAAACAAAAATTCAGAGTCCAGGACCAGATTCTCTGTCCCAGCAAGGAAAACTGTGAAGAGGTTGATCCTGGAGCCATGCAAAAGTTACTTTGCTGCTGTCTCATGGGCCATTTTAAATTGTGCTTCATAATAACAGTTAATGCTTGTTAAAATTATTACCGTTAGCTTTTTACTTAAAAAGCAGCATGTGCAGATCTTCAGAGCATGAGTTTAATTTTAAGTAGATGTTTTATGATTAAGATGGGTGGTTAGACCTATATCTTTGCACCCACTGCTACAGATTTTTTGTTCAGAGTCTAAGAGCAGCAGAGTCACTGAAGATTTCTGCTACACTCAGAGATAGTTGCATCCAGAACTCTTTCAGAAATTAGGATCCTTCAGAGTGTGACTCAGCCCACACGAGACACCACCGCTCTGTGGAAGGTCCCATCTGTGCCTGCTGATGGTAGCAGGGCGCGACAGTGACAGCTCAGTTAGACACTTCATGTCATGGGGAATGAATCCAGAAAGTGCTGCTGAACTGCATCCCACCTGCTTTTTTTTGGAGTCTGGCAGTTGACGCAATTGCAACTTCAGCGTCATCCTCCGCCTAGCTCTCTGATGCTATCACAGCCAGGTACTAGTGGCTGCTCCTGCCTCGCTTTTGGTAGACCCCCAAGAAGAGTGACAGTCCTTTTGCCTGCCTGAGGAATGAAGATGAAGGGGAAGATGGGAATATGTATCCTTCTGCCATTCCTCCTCGGTGCGCTCCAGTCTAGCTCCACAGCAGGTTGGGGCAATGCCCCTTTCAACACACCCCCAGCTTTGGCAAGCAATACCTTTGCTCCTACTTCTTTCCTCTGGCTGTCCCTTCCCTCTCCAAATCTTGGAGCTCTCACAGAGCTGCCTTGTTGGATCTTTAACCTCCTCTGTATTTCAAGTGCTGCCCACGTGCTTCTAAAGCACCATAGCCAGAGAGGAAGGGGGAAAACTTGTTTCCTTTTACATAGCAGCAAACCAGGAAAGAAAATATAACTCCAAAGAGACAGGATATGTTTCAGAAGTTATTTTACTTTCCCCAGTTCAGCAGCTCTGGAGTGCTAGTGTGAGAGGATGTTACAGGGGGAAAGGATAACCCTGGGCAGTGTGGTACTATCTGGAATTTTACAGTCAGCATCGGTTTGGACATGAACTTGAAGTATACAGTGAACTTGTGGACTGAAAAATTAAAGGCAGTAGCCAAGAATACCATAAACAGTGGTGGCTGTGGGGTCTGGCATCAGTAATTTAAAATATCAGAAACCGGGATTTCCAAAACCTGAATCCCTGATGTCCTCAAGTCACCACGAAGAGTTTGCACTGTCTGTTGGTTGGCCAGCCTTAACAACTCCAAACGCCCTGACAAACTTCTCCTGCCACCAGCGTCACCAGCCATGGCCTGGGGAGATGCAGAGAGCCACTCTGAGATGTACACAGGGTCTGCTTCTTGTGCAGCCTGACTATAGCCACACTGCCACTGCCCTGCTCTCATTATTTCAGCTGCCAAGCTCCGCTAATTGTTCTCCAGAGGAGTGTGATGGCAATGGGGTGTGCTTTGCTAAGATAACGGCAGTTATACTAGCTGGGAGCAAATGACAAGGGCTATCAATCCTCATGCTTCAGGGCACAAACTGAATACCATTTCAGGCTAGGAATAAGCCTGTGCAAACTCTTTCTCGACAAAAACAAAACCATGCAAAATTCACTTGCTTCCATACTAATTCTCAAGCCCAGTTTGGGCATGTTAAGATATTTTCAGTTTTGGGGCACAGGAAGGAAGTTAAGATGAATCCCATCATAGCAGAATCCCCCAAGTCCTCAGTTTTCCAGTCTTTTTCGTGCTGTGGCTTTGAGAACAGCTGTGGAACGGAATGGGTTTTGATTTGCAAACCAGGCCTTGCCTGTGAGTGAAACGAGTATGAGGAAGGACCTCTGTGTGAATAACAATGGAAGAGTCAAAACGTCGAACGGCAGTATTTCTGCTCCTCTCACCTCTCCAGCTTGGCTCATGAAATAAAAAAATTCAATTGAATCATGTGAACAGCAGAGGGTATCCTAATTGCCTCTGCTTCCACCCAGCAGTTCTTATTCCAAGCTGACATCTCCCAGCAGCTAATTCCAGTGTTGCTTAATCTAATAAACTACAGAGAAATCCCAGTACCTTTTTAAAATCCTTTCTTTGGAGATAGCTGTATCTGATTCTCTAATAAGGATTCTATTAAGGGAAGCCTCTGCTGTGCTTTGTTAAGGAATTGATGCAATTTGATTTTTATTACATGAACAGAGCAACATGGATAGTAGCTGTCTCTGATACAAAGAGTCAGTGCAAAAAGTATTGTGCCTCCTCATGCAAACCGAGATAAAGTAATTAACTTTATATTAAAAAAAAAATAAATCTCTGTTGAGATCTGTTCTGCATAATTCAACACCTTGTGCCAATTAAAGAGAGCTTCTTTGGAAAATGGTTTAGGCTGTCTATGTCTTCTGATTTGTGTGTGAATATGCACGGCTTTATGAATGTTTTGATGGGTATAGTTTTTCTTGTAGAGTTTACACATTTATTTGATTTATTCATAAACTGAGATTTTGTAGAAGAGGTGCTGGATCAGGCCTAAATGTCAGGCGATGTTCCTGGCAGGGACAGAAGAATTTCTGGCCAACATAAGAAAACTCCACACTAGAATCCTCCCATGTGCCTTCCTGCCACCCCACTTTGCCTTCTCAACCCCTCAACAGTGACCTGGGCTTCAGATGGCAGGACCAGGGTGGGTAAACTGGCACAGGGACTCTAGTGATTCACTGGGATGTTCCTTGGCACCTTTCTGAGGTGCAGGAAAAAATTCAGGAGAAATTTGGGAATACCAAAGCAAGACAAGAACCATTTGGGAACCGGCTGAAGATCACTGAGGACAATACAGCCCCTGTGCATTATTGCCTTTGGGTGGATGGTTCCTCCAGACCCCTCGGGCAGCAAGCAGTGGGGTGAGTTCTGCACTGTGTGTGCATGACCAACCTGCTCCCCACCCCTGTGGGGAACAAAGCCTGGATGGGTGAGGAAAGCCCCAAGAGAAACCTCCAGGGTAGGTAGAAGTTGCCTATCACCACTGAAAGCACATCCTAATGCAGCAAACAGCTTGTGTTGCTCCGCAGTGAGACAGCAAACTATTACTTTTAGTGCTCTTCTGACTTTAATTTGCGGGAGGGCTCAAAATAGCTAAAAAATATACAGTCAGAACAAGGCATTTCTTTTTATCCTGGGGCACAGTAAATCAGGATGGTTACTAGATTGATGTGGCTTCCTCAGAAGATGTAGTGAGGATGGCTGTGATAAATAAAGACAGTCCGGTACTGGCAACAGTAGAAAAAAAAATCCATGGCATGGATGGACTAGACCAACACCAAGAGATTAGGTGGTGTGCAATCAACTATTAAATAGGACAAATACTGTAAACAGTGGGTCTAAGTTTATAAAGAAGAAATTGCCAAATAAAGGTCAAAGTGAGAAGTAAGGACAGTTTCTTCTCTCGACAGCCTGTCTACTTACCTGGGCTGATAACTGCACATGAGGGTGACTCAGTTAAGAAGATAAAAATTAACAATCCTCCAAAGCAGACAAACTCAGTTACTGAGCCAGTCAAGACGCATTCCCCCTTTTGTATCCTCAGCAATGCAAGTGTTATAAAGTCACTTATGCCAGTGTTAGAAAGCTAAGGTAGAACAGCAGCCAGTGTGTTCTAGTTGAAAATTTTTGAAGCAGTTTGAATTCACTTGATTAACATCTGGAGGCTGCCCTACTGTGCTTCAGTGTGGTGTCTCCCTGGGCCAGAGATGGGAAGATATTTCTATCTGAGCATTTGGTCTTTCAATACTTAAAATTTCCCCCCTCTTCTATCTGTATCTATAGATATGTGTCTAATCTCTCTGTATATCCATACGTATATCCTTACCTCTTTGCTCCTTTGTCTATCTAGATCTAGCTAGACTATGGTTAAGGCTTTTCCTAGTATTGATTCTTCTACTATCATAATATAAGTGGTCCTAATTAAATAATTAAATAATTAAATAAGATCTAAATCATACGGTAGTTTCCATACTGTTGTCTACAGTTGGTTTGGATATTTCTCAGACATTTTTGTCTCACTCAGTTAAGTTTTGCTTTGAGCCCATAACCACTGATTAATTCAGGGTACATCTTCTTGGTTTACTTCCAAATTGCTTTAAAGATGTTAAATGAGGCAAAGGCCAGTACATCTCTTCACCAGCTTTTCCTGAGTGCTTATAACTACCCAGGATGCCCAGCACAGAGTATGTGTATATACACCCATTCTCACTTTAAATAAAAGACTCTGACCTAAAGAAATTATATATTTAGACAAGTAAGACATTCAGCAGGTGAAACAAAATTAGAGTCAACTTCACTCTAAGCAGAGAAAAGAGGGAAAGAGCCGAAGCACAAGTATTAAATAACATTAGAAGAGCTTTTTATAGCACAAAAATGAAGTTACTTTCAAAATCCTAGTACAATAAAAATGGCACAGCACCATAAGAGCAGAGTCATGTATATCTGTGTTAGAGCACCTGTAGTAATAGATCTTATGTTGGTCCAGAAAGGGCAATATACTACCCAGCTACAAAGAACTTTTACACTGATACAATTTATAAAATGGTATTGATTTAACTTTTGCAGTAGAAAATCACATGCCCTGCAAGTGAAACAATAAACTGGTAAAAATATTCTGAGTAAACCAAAGAGTGGTCTGTAGGAGAGTTTGAAACTACATTTAGCTCTTCCATAGATGCAAGAAAGTGATCATTTGGCACTTCTGTTTCTTTTTTTTCCTAGATCTGAGCATTTAGGAAGGAATTGGTAGAAGAATCAACCCACTAGCAAGCTCATTTGGGAAACAATAAGGATTGTTAAAACTAATATTGTACCTGCTTTTAACCCATCTATATGATCCAATGACAGTTGGAAATCTCACTCAGAGAAGCTGCTTACCAGAATCTCTTTGTTTTCTCTTCCTGTTCTTAATCAGTTCAGTAATGACACAAAACCAGCATGCTTCAATTAGGCCAGAGTCAAGAAAGGAAGTCATCAATAGAGGAAAAGTCATCACCTATAAAACAGATGCAACTTCCCCCCTGCCCCACCACACCGTCTAATTCTTTTTATCTAATATTTGCCATTTGGATCAAACTGAAGACTTTTGCTAAATCTTGGCTTTTTTTTTCTTTCCAAACCAGCCTGTCAGTCCCTATTAAACAAGAGGACGTATGTCTGGTTACAGCTATAGCTCGCAAGTCAGTAAAACTGTTGCACCTAGGTTTTTTTACAGTATTTGTTAAACATTTCTTTAAAAAATATAGAATAATCATCGTGCTACAGCCTCTAGTGAGAATTAAGAGGGTACAATCACTTCAATGTTATTTTACTATTAGTCCTATGTATTTCTCCCTGTCTGTATTGGAATTTGGATTGCTTTATCTGTCCCAGTATAACAACCTGGTCCATGAACATCCTGGCTAATGAGGAAAGTCTGTTGTGGGTTTGTGTCTTATATGCCTAGAGCTCTACCACAGTAAAAGATTTAATGCTGAGAACCATAAATTGTTTTTTTCATAAAATTCATTGGACCATCTGTGAGGTCTCCTTTGTTATATAAAAATTGCTTAAATTCTTCATAGATTCTAAGTTGCAGGGGGGAAGGCCACATGATAGGATGCACAGGCAGCATGACCACATTGCCTTTTCCTTCTTTGAGACCTCAGCAAAGGCAGAACAACATCTGCATGCAAATGAATGCAGAAAGACTGAGTCCTGGAGCCATATCCGTGGGATTATGAGCTTAGAGATTCACTGGCACAATCCTTCGCTGTTGTGAAGGTCGGCCAATGTGTCCGTGGAAGTTCCTTCAGCCATTACAATATCAAATAATGTATCATATCTATCAATAATCTATCAATAATCCCTTCACATGAGTAGGAATCTGACCACTGAATTGATTGACTTAGGATGACAGCTTTGTGACCTCTTCTCGTGATCATGTAAAGAGTTCTGTATTGCAGACAAATGTTTCCAGGGATACGTATTAAAGTTGTGTTAATTATCCAAAGCACCTGGACATCTTAGGAGGGAAACTGTTGAAGGAATGTAAAGCATCATTTTTATACCAAGCATTAGGAAGCTGCCAAGGTTTTATTGTCAAACAGGAGTAGCAAGGTTTTGATTCTGAACTTTCTAAAGTAGCCTTTAATAAGCAAATACTTTAAAATGCAAAGGCTATTGACTTACGAACATTTGTAATCCGCTCTCTATCTGGGGAGAGCTGTAAGCTTCTTCATGCAAATGATGTGAAGAATAGTCTAAAGCTATAGATGGAATGCACCAGGGTAAGCTTTTTAATATGAGAAGCACCAATGAGCTTTTGAAACACATTTCCAATCTTTCTTTTTTAGTTTTTTTTTAAAATGGATTAGTTGTCTTTTGTTATTTTTAAGCCTTTTCTAGAGATCAGCTGGTGGCACTGATAAATTATCCATGGAGCTAGACAATCTCTGCTAATTCCAAGCACCCTTTTCCGTCAGGGAGATTGGTCTGAATGGAATGTGTTACTTCCCATTGACATGATTTTATGAAAGATTTCCTTATGGTAACGTACTTGCTTCACTTACAATACATTACTTTAACATAGCATGTCACAGTGATGGAAAAGAGCATATCCAGGGATGTCAGACTAGGGAGGTAATGCTGTGGGGAAAAAAAAAATACACATGACCTCCTACCCAATGTGCACTCCATCGTGGTCCCCTGCCGACACTCATTTGTATGACAACTTGTGTGTTTTGAATGCCAGTACTGAGACAGATCTGGGTCTACCTTCCATCCTGTTACAGAATTCAGCTGGCTTACCTCAGGTATTGCACTTTAGCAAGCAAATTTAGCCCACAACATTAAGAGAGTTATCAAACCATCACAATTATTATAAACATATTGGAATTAATTTTTACATCCCAGTTAAACCATACATCTTATTTTATAGAGAATGCCAATTTCTACTGTAGAACTAGTATTGTCAGAGCAGACTGTAGTGCTGGATTATTCATAAATGCTGTTTCTGTCTGATACAACCTGCAAATACAGTGCAAGAAACCCCACAGTAATTAATTATGGAGGAGGTTGCCCACAAAAGTTGCTTTAACCTTTGGTAGTTAGAGGCTGCATTAAAGCCTGAGGCATGTAGGTTTCAAGATTTTTGTATTTTATAAAATCCTTCTTAGAGGATTTTCTGGAGACTAGAGATTTTGTTACCCAATGACTGTCCATTCTTTCCCCAACAGAGTGACATTACTGACTCCTGGGAAGAAGCTTCCCAGAATACCTATACATCGATTATAAACTTTGTGTAAATGGTTAATAAAATCTTCTTGCTTCCAGAGAAACAAAGCATGACTATATATATATATATGGAGTATATACAGAGCACTCATGAAAGGTTTATTATTAAGTTGCCAGAACGTTAAAGATAACTAGTTTTCATTTACTTTTATATGCTTCAGAAAATGTGATATATTATATGGCTGATCAACGAAATAGGTTTTTTTTTATAGTAAAATGTCCTAGATTATTTTGGCTGATGCTGTTATTATCTGATATCCTCCTCAGGAAAAGTCTCGAGCTCTGAGCAACCTTAGGTTTTGTTTTTATTTTAGGGAGCTTGGCTGAGCTGAAGCAGTAAGGATGAGTATTGACTCAAGAAGTAAATTTGCAATGTTGTACAGCAGAAAGGGTAAATCATATTTTCAAAGGCTGTACTCAGGTAACTTAGATTTGGCTTTGGATACTCATCAGTCTGTTCACAGCCCAGCTGTATCTCAGTTTAATTAGCTCAGCAATCACAGTTATACAGGACCGTTTTTGTCATTATAACCAAGCTTTCAAAATAGATGTCCTGCCCTGCAAAAGGGGATGATCTTTGGCAAGCTATGGGAAAGTGCAGCAGCTCTGCCTCTTACTTTTCTTAGTAGGGAAAGGTGGAAAAAAACCCTATGCAAAAGATAGGTAGAGGTGCAAGCATTAACATGCAGTGATCCTTCTACCTAGGCACTCAAAGTAAGAAATACCATTCTAAGAATGGGGAAAGAAAAGGTGTCTAGCTAGATTCCAGCTACCCATTTCTGGATCTGTCTTCCCACTTTTTTTCATACTTAACATTTCCCACAATTCTTGAAACCAAGCAAACAAATGCATAGGTACTGCAAATGATCTCATGGCAACTCGAAATCACAAACGTGTAGGTAATGTGGCACGTAGTGGAAGTAGCTAACCCTGGAAGGATTTGATATTAGAGCAAAACCACAGTAGCACATCGCACCTGGATTTTCTTCTGTTATTCTGAACCCTTTAACCTGAAGGGCTACAATCCCCTAGCCCGATAAAGCACAATGTGCACGACTTTACTCTAACACCACTGTTATGCTCTTATCCAGAAAGTGCATTGTCAATGTAAAACAAGGTATGAGTGCTAATTACTTTTGTTAAGGCTTATATTTTCATGGTAACTTAATACAGCTAAATATCGAGAGCATTTCCCCATGTTTCAAATACTCAGGGACAGATTTGACATTTCTCTTTATAGTACTAAAGCTACTGGAATTACATAAGGCCAGATAATACCCACTGTGGCATTTAGACTCTTCCTCAAATGACTTGCAAAGCATCTCTTTGAAGTCCTTAATACAAACAGTATCTGAGTGAGCTACAAGTTTTGCTCCCTGGTGCATCCAGCTCTAAGAGCTGGCCCAATATTCACTGTTTTTCCTTTTTCCTCATTTTTTACAATTGTGTTGACTAGAAAATGGGATTTTTCCACCTTTTTATGGTAGGATTCTTGATGCTTCCAGGAATGGTGGAGCAGCATCTCCCAAATCATGAAATGTCATCCTAAGCAGTTTCAGTGTATTTTTGCTTTAA
Organism: Eurystomus gularis; assembly: GCA_013400335.1. NCBI lineage: Eukaryota > Metazoa > Chordata > Aves > Coraciiformes > Coraciidae > Eurystomus > Eurystomus gularis. The sequence goes on from VZZY01003832.1 coordinate 56,907, forward strand.
ACCAGCCTATATTCAACCAAGCAGATCTTAGAGACCTCAGTGATAAAGACTATGAAACCTCCCCTACTTCAGAGAATAGACTTCCTGGGGCCCCTTACTGTCAATCTTTTGAGAAAAAGGTGCAGTTTAACACTCCCTGTCTTCCCTGTTTATTCCTTTCTGTCATGTAATGGAAAACTGAAATTTTTGAAGACAGCTGAAATTTTCCAGTAAAACCGGCTGTTAATTTTGGACTTCCTGATTTTTTTTGCATAGTCAATTTGAGGACCAAATGAACAAAATTAGTCCTGCAAAGGATTCTTTTCAAAGTAACTTAAACCCTAATTCAGCACAGACCTTAAATCTTAATGTACTTAAGAAATTGCTTCTCATGGTGACTTTGCTATAGTATAAATACTGTTAAAGATGTAGTACCACACAGAGATGCTTTGAAGTGTACAGCAGCAGCCTTTGGTGAATTTAAGCCTAACTTGACCCTGCTTACAGCACTAGTCCTGAAAGAGTATATAAATTTTAAAGGAAAAAAATACTAACACTGGGATAAGGGAGAGCTGTAGCTTTCCATTTGAAATAGATTTTCAGACAAAAGAAACATTTCAAATCCTTTGGGTACAGAAGAAGTATTGACTTCTTCAGTATGCATTGAACGTAAATATCTTGCTAAAATCTTTACTTCCAGTCCAAGAAGGAGCAGTATCTTACGGAGTTGGAGAGCCTCTGAAGCAAAAGAGATCAAACAGGCGTGTTTGTGCTCTGATCCAGCTGCAGGATCAGCAGTTTTATTAACCCATTTCCAGTAAGCACATTTAGTGAAGCTTTATAGAAAGTCTATATGGGATTATATGGGCTTTACAAATGGGGGAAAAGGGGAGGAAGAGATGATGAGAAGAGCAATGATTTGAGAGAAGGCAGAAGTAAGAGTTCAGGTAAGTATTTGTGGTATTTTATCTCACCACACAAACTACCTACCTTGGAAAGACTTGGGCCAACAGACATGGGGAAAAAATAGAAGAGGAGCTGTTTCCTAGCCTGTTTGTGTGGCAGAACCAGTCCTATTATGTCACCCGCCTGAGCAGACCTCTTTATGAAATGTATGTACATTTGTAACACTTTATATTTAGTTTAATAATTTATCAATGGTTAATATTTTAAAAGAGTAAAGTACAAAATCAGATAAAAATTTTATACCTGCTATTAAAAGTCGAATGGAGCATTGAGAGACAATCCAAGCAATCATTCCCCCAAATCTATCTACTGAATGAACCTGGCTTTGAGCAAAAAAGAGACCTTACACTTTATTTTGTGCTGAGTGTGAGTGCATGTGTGTTGGTCTCACAGCAACAATGGCCTCTCCTGGTCATAAACTTTCAGCTGGTCACCAGCTCCTGCTGGATTATTTTAAAAAGACCCTAAAACCTGTCACCTCTTTTCTTAATTACTTTATGGCCCTTGTTATTGTTGTGGTACCTGATATAACCAAGGCCTGATCTTTCAGCTGAATCTTGCTGTTTAAGTCTCTGCTGCTACTCATATCAATGACACTGAATGAATCTGTAGCGTTTTGCTGCTTGGTGTGTCGTGGGATAGTTGAGTGAAAAATCTGTAACCTATCTGGCCACCACCTTATATGGAAACTGTTGCTCCTGACATAAAAAATAGAAACACAAAATTAAATTTAAAAGAAGGGAAGGAAAACAGATAGAAACCCCACAAACTGTTTAAAATGTCACTCAAAATATAGATTTTAAGAGGTTTTAGAAGCTTTTTGTTTGGGGTATTTTTTTGCTTATTCAATAAAAATGGCAGGAGTAATATAATAAAGAATATAGTATTTTGTACCAGGTTTAGTGCAGTCTAAGTCCATTAAGGGAATTTTCCTCTCCTTTTTTGAAAAAGGTCTTTCAATTTTATTTTTCAAGGGAATCACAGTTCACTTTTTTCCAGTTTTACAGCTCAATGCACTGACTCAAGCACAAGGTACAGAGTAACTTTCTTAGGAAGTCAATAGACTCTTTCTACAATAAGTCAAAGCAAACTTGATGATTTTGTTGGGAACCAAAGTGGGCCAAAGACAAAGTTATTGCTGCTTGTACCTGTGGCAAAAGAGAAGCAGAGGTCTAGTGAACTAGCAAGCAACTCACAGCCATGGTCAAACATTTTAAATTAGGAAGCAACACAAAGTAGAACAACGAAAAGAGATAATTGAGGAAACTGTATTTGAAAACCTGCACCAAAGCTAAAAGACATTTGGCTTTATTCTCAAAAGGTAGTGTCTTTATACCGTGCAGGGCTTTTTGAGAACCTTTTTGTGGTGTTCTGAAGTAAACTTACAGTGATCTGGATGGATGTACATGTGAACGGATAGTCACACCCCCTAACTTCAGGCCTATTTGCTGTATAGTGCGTGGAGCCTTGCGTTGTATGACTCAGCGTGCCCAAGTTAGCTTTCTGCTTCTCTCCATTAGCAACAGAAGGAGCCGTGATCTGTCACTTGTACATGAAAGTTAGATGTGTGTGACTGTGCCTTGCTGCCTAATACAGTGTGTGCATGGTGGAGAAACGTTGTTTTCTTCCATCCTAAGAAATTGTGTCCATGTTAATTTCTGGAGCTAAAACTGCTATTTCTGGATCTTTCTAAATAGCGGGTAAGCAAACTCATGGCCTTGTTATGTCACATCAGAGTCCCCTCACTTATTTTCATGGAAAGGTGAAAAGAGGAAACACAACATTACATATCCTGAGTCTTTATGTCTCATGACATTAATGCACACAAAGTCAAGGCATCCTGCAAGAATAACAGAGCAGGTGGCTGAATTGCTGTCATATTGGTAACAACTAATTCCCTTTGTCCCTAACTATTCTAATAATACACATGTTTATTCAGTAAAGAGATGATCTGAAGTCCTTTGATGTTAATGGGTCTGTTTCTATGGACTGCAGGAAGTTTTGGATTAGGCTGTGAAAATTTTATTTCTGCATGCTGCTTGCTTAACTGGTCAAACAGCATTTATTACTACATGCCCGTGAGGGAGGATGTGCCATCTTCTCACTAGAGCATTTACTAAGATCAATCTCTCATGTTTAATTCTTTACTATGTGTTTTAATAATAAAAAAACAAGGCTACCAAAGAGCTGCATCTGAAATATAATATCATATTTACTTAAAAGTATCAGATTCCATAAACTTTAGAATAGCAATCAAAACTTACCACTATCAGAAAGAAAACAAGAATTAGAAGTACACCAACCATTCACCATTATTTTGCATTGGTCACACCTCTAAAAGTATTTGAAAAAATAAAATTAGTTTATTAAATGTTAATGTCAACAATGCGATTAAAAAATATCTGTGATTTGAGTGAACTTTTTTACTGAAGCTTGAAGGATATCTTCCAGTGTACTTACTTAAAATATTTATGCATTATAGACTACAGAGAAAAAGAGGTTCTCATATTCTCTTAGGATTAAGAAATCTTTCACAAAAGCACAATAAGAAAGAAAGAGTATTTTTTCCCAGACTTAGCTAAGAATAATATAAAAATGTTACAGTGGCAAATCCCCAAATGGTAAAGGAATATGAGGTTACATTGGTGTCATTAAGAAATGGGATTAATGCCTGGAGTATTGTTTAGTTTGAACAAGATAGATTAGCATTTCTCATTCCCCAGAAAGGAAAAGGGCATGTGTGCATGTGTGTGCTGCCCACAGCCAGCTAGTATCTATCAATTCCTCCAGACACAATGTCTTGCTTCTGGGGTAGGAAACTCAGTAAGGTCTCACCTCATACTGATGTACCAAAGGGTGGGAAGTTGAAATGGAAAGAAGTCAGAGGTTTCATCAGCTTTAAAAGGGGGAGGTTCAGCTCCATCCACCTTCCTGTCCTGGATCAGATCCTGAAGATGGAAGGGCTCCCTCCACTGAGAAAAGCTACCCGAGAAAGGTGTCAGCCACAGCAGAAGACCCTTATGACCTCTCTGTGGAGATACCTTAAGCTAAGAGGTCCTCAAAGGTCTAATGAGGAGAAGGCATGGCAGCAGGGTCACTCCCAGGGTAGAGAGCATGGGGCTGCAAGAGGTCTCTTTGCCAGCTTCAGTCACACCACACAGCAGATGGAGTCGCAGGCTTGTCCTTGCCTGGAGGCTTTACAGCTGCGGGTAAATGCATAATCAACCTCAGCAGCTCTGCCTGAGGATGCAAGTGTCACTTTAGCCTCCCCCTCACATATGTCAGCAACCACCTCAGGGTGGACAGGTCAGCATTGTCACAGAGGCCAGGCAAGAAGATAAAGCCAGGCCCACTAAAGAGTTCTTCACAGTGATTTCTGGAGTTCAAAGCACTGTCTTTTGCCTGTTGGGTACATTTGACTTCTTGACACACATAGTTTAAGTTATTTGTGGTTAAAGATTCATTTTTTCTCTTGATAAGACTCTCAGTTCAATTCTCCATTTAGACACTTTTGTATAATTAATGTTTTTGCTGCTGGGTTTAAATTTTTTCTTTAAATAAGCTCTGCAACTGTTGACATAATTTAGCGATGTACAAATTGCATGTAACAAATTGTCCTAGGACAGATGTATGACAGAAAACCTCTTTTGAAGGAATGACCTTTCTGCAGTAAATAACAATGTTTTTTTTTCCTTCCCTTAGCACTAATTTACTGTTCACATAGCAACAACTTGCAATTATAAAACACAAATATCTGAACTTTTTAGGGAGCAGCTCTGGAGTGATGAAAAGTCACTGTTGACCATTGTATATATTGATCACTTGAGGTGTAGAGTACCTTCATGTGATTATGCTAGTTACAGTGGTACCAAAGGCCAAGAGTATTCAATGTGTACATGTGTAACAAGCATGGTGTTCAGAGGACATTGAATCCCACAATTTGGAGGAAGGAGAGCGGCACACTTCTTCTCTTCCTGTGTTTTTGTCTCACCTCCTTTTGCCTGTGGCATTTATTTCTCCTTAGTAAGACTAAGCCAGAGCTAGAAAGACTCTCCTGCAATACTGATTCTCAGGCAGGTGTTTGAAAAACCTGACTTTATTTTCGTTTATGTACCAAAGCTCTGTTGCACCACCAGCAGCGTGTAAATCACAACAAGACTGGTCTCTGACTACTGGTTTTGGTGTCAATTTCTGCACAATAAGCAATAAATGAACTAAAGGCTACAAAGCAGCGTTTAAAGAATGTTCTCCAAGAGACATTTCCAATTTTATGTTCTCCAGAAAAATCATGTCCCTTTTACCGAATCCCCAACTGTGATGACTGATATGGTAGTTGGGAAAGAAAGCAGATAGCTTCTGTGTTATTAGTATCCTTAGGTATGTAGAAGTTGGCAGAGAAATTTGCACATGGGGCTCTACATTGGCATCATCTACACCTCAAGCTCTATGAACATTTGCTTTCACCACATTGCCAGGGTTGGAGGTGACAATGTGGGGGTCATGCTTAGATTGTGGATCTTTAATTTCTTCTCCTTTTGATCACTATTTTGAAGGAGGAGGGTGGGGAAAAGCACTTCAGTAGATGATGGTGTCCTCAGAGCTCTGGATACACAGATTCATCCTTTGTATACTGTGCTGGTAGCAATTTGCCTGCAGTTTCGTCCACTGTTGCCAGTGGAAAAAACCTGTCAGGCTTTCCACAAACCTGGGGAAGATAGTGCAATTTGGAAGAGATTCCTAGGACACATTGCTCAGAGCCAGATTCGGTCCTTGATATGTTCACAGCACTGGCTGTAAAGAATAAGAAATGACATGTATAGACAACCGAAGAGAAGAAAATGTTAGCTGCAAGATAAAGGAAAAAGAGACAAAGAGCTTCTTCCAAGCAATGAAAGAAAACAGCAGCAAAAGGGAACCCTTTTCTGCTGGCTGCTCTGTAATAGTCAGAGGAGGCAAAGATGAAGTTTTAAAAGTTTCTCTACCACACACAGATAAGCTTTGCTGCTGTCAGTATACATTCAGCTAATTCCAGGTTTTCTATGAACAAATGAAACCTTTTTCTGTCCTAGACACATGAATACAGCATCGCTCGCCTTACCTCCTGGCTGTACTGCCTTCTCCGTGGCTCCCTTTGCACAGCCACCGAGTGCTACCCATTAGCACCCTTCCCTCAGGCCTTATAATGGTGATTTCTTGCTGCTGGCCCCACATCAGCTGGCTTTCCTTCTGGCTCTTCACAGCCCTCTGCACTTTACAGGAAGCGATTATTAGCATTATGCATTATTAGAAGCTAATAGCAATATTCTTAAACCATGTCACTGTTAAACATAAAGAAGACTTAACCCCAAAGACTATAGTGTCTGGCTAATAGTAGACACAGTGTGTACATTGTGAATGAAATAATTTCTGAACAGTAGTAAAAATGTTAGGCGTTAATGCCATAACACTGTGCAAATCCCAGTCAGCAAGTGCAGGAAGGACAGGACAAGGTCAGGGTAAGCGGCCCTTTTGGGACTCTGGGACAGTTTATTTTAGTGTCTTAAGCAATGTGTTTGATCCACTACCTAAAACAGTGACTACAAATCTTGTGATATTATCAGAGACAACATCCCCACTACCGGAATTTTCTCTGGAAAGAAGCTTGAACATTTCAATCCAAAACTGAAGGAGCCCTAATTACTGGAGTAATCAGACTTGAGTTAAATATAAATATCAGGTACAGTGAAGTTTGTAGTTTTGTCTGAACTTTTGGCCATTGTAGAACTACCTTGGCAGATCCCTTAGCTTCAATTTGTTAACCTTTGCTTTGCCTGGAGGTATCAAATGGTTGATGTGTGTATCCACCAAGCCCTTGCTTGGTCAGACCTGATTTGCCAACATCCTAAATTAAGTTCCACCGCCAACTTATTCTCCCCCTCCTCCACTTTCTGAAATGTTGAGGTGGTGCAGCTATTTAATATTAAACTTCAAGGCAAGCAATTTGTATTCATCTCTCAAAGGAGAAGGAAGAATAAGCAAATGCTCTATTACGATTGTATGCATTTATATTTGATAAAAATGGTTGCAATTTATATGCAAATTAAGTGTGACTCAGCCTCCTGGCAATTTGTCAGTAGGACCCACAGCATCACAAACCATTTATGCCCTTACCTGAGCAGCCTGGGGCCCATCTGGAGATGTTTTAGCTAAGGGAGGCCAAATTCTGCTTTAAGGGGTTGTAAAAATATTCAAGCAAGCTACCATCCTGGATTACTACCCTTCCTTGCCCCCTGGATCACAAATCACTGCACCATCTTTGCTCATTCCTAAAGATGTTTTCTTTTACAGTGCTATTTTTCATAGCCTCTCCTTTCCAATAGAGGCTCAGTGGTAAAAGTGTCTTGGCTTTAAACTACAGATCTCCACTGCTTTTTTTGCTATACTCACAATGACCTTGGGATTGAAAACCTCTTCTTGGCCCACATAGGAGCTGCCTGATGTTACTGCATTCCTCAGTCCCTGGAAGAGGGCACCAAAAGCATGAGCATCACTTTCGGGATCTACTGGAAACCACATCTTGGCCAAAATCTTGATTTACTTGTCTTTTCTTCATTTTTTTTTGGATGGTTTCCTGCTTCTTCCCTTATCCACCGTACTACTTCCTTTATCCCTCCCATTTTCCTATCTGCCTTCAAAGACAAAAAGTGAGAAGCACAAAACGTGTCTTGTGTCTTTTCTCCCTGACCTTCCTGCCATCTTAGCTTGGCACTTAATAATTTATCTGGGGAAGGAATCATTTCTTGTGTCTGCGTGCCCTTCTTTAGCCATCACTTTGTGGAGGTACATTTAAGAGTATAAAGACAGGATATCGCATACTCCCACAGCCACCTGTCTGGTGCTGATGTACATCAATGTGTGGACACCATGAAGAGGAGGAGACTACACTATTGGCAAAACAGAGACTTGTGGTAGACGATGCACACATGGGCTCAGGAAGGGCTCTCAAGAGGTGTTACAGAGAAAAAAGCAGTCATGGCATCCACAAAAAAAGAAAAAAAAGAGGAAAGACAGACAAGACCAGCTCCAGGGAAGCCCTAAAGTGAGAGTCAGTAATATAATACTGTCAGTAACAAATAACTAATCTAAACAATCCAAGAAGCAGATGTACAAGGCACAGTAATAACAGCTCTTCTCTAGACTAGATTTAATTTTGTTAAAAGATGGCTAGAATTAACTCTGGTTAGATAATGCATTTGTAAATGCTAGTATAGACAGTCTGCAAACATTTATTCCAAGAGATGAATGTTTGTGGCTTACTGAACTGGCTGGCTAACACAAGTTAACTGGCAATCAATTATAGCAGGGACATACTGTGACGGGGGGAACACAAACCACCCGTGACTTGGTTGGCTATTTGTGATTGTTAATGGATTAAAAAGTGAGCTCTGAAAGAGAAGATGAAAAAATATGTATGTGCTTTAGACTAGCTGTTTGGTGGCTTTTGTATTCCCAATAGCTTGCAAGTACAGGTAGGAGGAGTCTTTGCTTTGTAAAGATGAGGAAATCAGAGGAGGAAATTAGTTTTTATTATTGGCATTGTCATGCCAAAAAAAGGGTCGCTGAAAAACCCAGTGGGCATTTTTCAGATCACCTTATCATCCTAAGGAAGAAAAAGGCTATTAATGAAAGAGAAATTAAAAAATAAATCAACATATATAGGGAACCTTGTAAAAAATATAATTATAGCATGTCATTTATGATGGGAATGAAAGTTTGCAGCTGTAGAATTCAGTAGCACCACTGCGAACATTTCAAAGTCAGCTGCAAGGTATTATTTATTGGGTTGTTTCATTTGAATTAAACTCACTTTAAAGTTCCAGAGAGAGCACTCACACCTACATTTTTCATCCAAGGTTTTGCAATTCTGGGTGACATTCTCCTTCTCTTCTCCCCTTCACTCCGCCCTCCCAGAGATGAGAGACTAATCCTATATAGAGCCGCCGTAGATATAATTGAACCCCAGGGTGCTGGAGCAGTACTGCTTTGACATGAATTCCATATAAAAGTGTTTCTGTTACTCTACATTTATGCTGTCTTTGGATTTTAGTGGTGATTTACAATATTGATTGATTACTATCTATCTTCCTTGCTATTCTGCTTTGCATTCCACTTCAGAGAGGCTGAATTATTCACTGACAAGCTTGTAGTCTTAAAGGTGTATCCTGAATCCACATTGTTGTGTTAGGCACGTATTCTGGTAACGCATTGTTTTTAAAAGTGGCATTTTTCCTAAGATCCAAGCAGTCAAACTTATGGACCCCGGACAAAGTAAAACAAACAAAAAACCAAACCCAGCAAAAAATCCACATAAATTTAGTCAATCTGAACTGAATTTTTTTATCATAAGTTAATTATTTTACAAAAAATTCATTCAGATGTACCTTCAGTGGAGGTGCTTCTATTCTGAAACTCTCCTCTGCAATTTTACAAATCATCTATCTAAAAATTCTGGGGAAAAACATCCTTAAAAATTGGATATCTTCAGATTTTTTTTCCTCAGCTGACAAAATTCATCATGATTTATGACTAGATTCAGCCTGACTATATAGTCTGAAACAACCCAAGCTATTAGAAATAATTTAAGAATTTCTTATAGATAACATGCAGGTTCTTTGAAAAGGCCCATCACATGGATTTGCTCCATCCCTGTGAAAACACCTTGGTTGATCAGTGCCACTAACTTGTTTTACAAAACCTACATAAATTAAAGAACTGCATGTGCTACTACAGATGCTGGTGGTAACATGTACTATGAACCCCAAAACCCATCAGAACCAAGCTCAGTGAGATTCAAATCAGATGAATAATTGCTGACACTTGGTTAGTGGTATCAGGAAAGGTGAGTTTATGGGCTGCTTGGCACCACTAATAGCAAAATGCTGCAGTGTCCTGCTCTTCAGCTTTCTCCCACATTTTGTCCCCTCTGGGTTCGTTGCTCTTCCCACTGTGGGATGTTTCTGGTCTGGAGTGAATGGTGATAAACAGGCAGGCTGCTTCTCAATGTGAAGAAGCTCCCTATTCTAACGTGTCCCATTGCATTTCTCCATGCCTTGAATCTGTATGGGTTGCATGAGGTCAACGGTAAAACTGCCCTTGGCTTCAGCAGAGGTGGGCTTTTACCCTTCAGTGCTGAACCAGTTCTTTCTCCTCAATCATTCCCACACACAAAGGCTGTGTTTGTGAGCCAGAGAAACCCAAGACTGGTGTTGCCAAACTATAGGAATAAAAAGTTGTTTCTGATGAAATCAGCAAATAAATCTCCTTTACCAGGCACTGTCTGAACCCTCAAATTCTTTGGAAGGCCTTGTTCTAATGTGCAAATAAACTGGATACTCCAAACAGAGGTTAGAAACGATTGAAAAATGAAGCTGAGGGTGACAGGAGAGCTCCAGGGTACTGTGATTCGTGTTGAAACTCAAACAAATGCAATGACGTTTACCTGCTGGATACTTCAAGTATATTCCTGAAAAGCAGTGCGCTAGGAGGAGGAGATACGACCGGCCCAGTTCTTTCTAGGCCAGAAGAATTTAACGGTGTACTTTATCCCTGAAAAAACAGGCAAACATCTCTGAAGTGCACATTTTGCACCCATGAATGGTTAAGAATAATGACTGGCATAATTACAGTACTTGCTTTGTGCTATTAAGCCAGGAAGCCAGTTGACTGTGTGCACCAGGGCCAGTTTCTAAGCTTTCTCTATGAAAGTGGAAACCAAACTTCAGTTTAAATTTATTTGACTTGTAGGATCTGGTGTACATATAATTGGGCAAGAGGTAAATTGCTGGTGAGAAGCTTTTAACGTTTCACATAAGATTAGAACAGGATATGCTCTAGAGGTTTTGGATGATTATTCACTAAACAAACAGGCAAACAAACAAAAATCTGTAGCATCTTGAGCTGAACTTTTGCAGAGGGAATTAAATTTAAGAGAGAGGAGAGAGAGAATTAGAGAGAAAACAAGACTGCTGGTGGGGGTGAAACTAATACATGGGGCATATAAGTAAATGGAATTTCATGTATTTTTGTACTGATTCTCCACAGAGTTTGGCAGATAGATCTGTAATATAATAGTCTCAGTTTGCACTCTTTTTGTGGTTTGCCCCAACATTTTTTCCAGTAGTTGAAGATGATTGAGAGGGAATTTGGAAAGCACCTGCTCGACACGGGAACATATGCTGCATTGACTTAAGTGGAACTGTGTTCCTGAGTGTCTTGTGTGCTTTTAGAATTTAATATATTACGGTAATTTATTACATAATCTGAAGTTATCAGAGGTGCCACAGGCTCTAAAGTCACCTATTCATTAGTCATTGAACTCGCCTATTAGTCCTCCTTTTCCCACTCTGTTCAGCATCGCCACTCATGTATTCCTCAATTCCTCTTATGACTCTTTGTCATCTCACTATAGGACTTATTTTATTTAAGAACCATTCTTCGCAAAGCCCATCGTCAATCTTACCACCATGCTGCCTCCAACTCCTGTGGCTGCCTGGTCTCTAGCTCAGTTATTTCCATCTTTATTTTAATAAATTCAATCTTTCCTTTTTTATTGAGTCAAAACGGCTATCCCCAAAGTTTCAAAAGTCTTTTTGAACCACATTTCAGGCCCTCTGGTCATCTTAATCCTCTTTATCTTTTCAACTGTTTTTGACAGTGTCTTCATAAAGATACATTTTCAAGTCTTTTGAGATTCCTCCAGTCTCTAGGGGTGTCCCCTCAGAGTGTCAGAGTTCTCCCTCTCACTCGAACTTGTTCAATTGCCATTTTCATGGAAATGATACCAGTCTCTTTGCACTCCTAGCCTGTCTGTAACCATACCTCCTTTCCTTCACATTGCAGGTTGGCCCGTGTGAAATAGCTCAAGATCAAACGAAATGACCAAGCCCCAGTCTTTCCTGAAAACCTGCTTTTGCTCTCTGTGACCTCAAACAGTCACAGATGGGTCACAACATTGTTGTCCAGTTCCTGCTTCAGTTTTCACAGGACCAAATCCTGGATCAAAGAGTACATGCATGTCCATGTGCACGTGCATGTGTGTGCACACTTGAGCTCTCTCTCACATGGACAGAAACTAGACGATAATACCTGTAAAGCTACTGGGCTACTATTTTTCTGTAGCTGTTTTCAAGTACTGATTTACCAGCTCTGGAAAATGCAAGAGGAAAATTGAAAAGGAAGAGACAGATCAACAACTCAGGGGAGTATAACTGATTATATAAACAATTTAGACTTTTCTGTTCCCTTTGATTTTTGCAAGCTTTTTTTTTTTTACCTGTGTTTTATTACAAAAGCCTTTCCCATTACTTGACTATTTGTAAAGCTTAGATTCAATATATGAAATCTGCAGCCTCTCTTCATAGATAAGATCACTGACAGCTCAATATATTTTTCCCCTTTGGTGGAAAAATGAAATGAGGCAAACTTTGGAGTTAATGAAGAAAACACAATGGATATTGAACAATGAACCACTTTTGTAAAGTAAAAGTTTTTCTTGCAAGAAGGAGAATGGTGTACACACAGTTCTTGACTGATTTTAAATGGTCATAGGACTTTCTTGAGGACTCTCACAAGCTGTTATTCAGAGCCTTAGTAGCAGTGATTTAATGTGCTTTTACAAAGTCAGGCTGCCTATGCTGAGGCAGTGATGCCTGATCAGATCACTATAGTTTACTGTTAGAGTAAGTAAATGGCTTTTATAGATATATTATATATATATATATAATTTTCCAGCCATGGAATAACATCAGGTTATCTGTGCTTGAGGAATTACAGTGACCTTTGGGTCAATGGGATCTGCAGTCCGTTACAATGGCAGGATGATTACATTATCCCTAAGTTGTTTCTCATAGATGAGCATCATTTAGCTGCATGTCTACTGGAAAAGACGAATACACAAAACTGCCACCAAGTCTTTCAGGTTTTGCTGGTGTGGAAANGTAGCAGTGATTTAATGTGCTTTTACAAAGTCAGGCTGCCTATGCTGAGGCAGTGATGCCTGATCAGATCACTATAGTTTACTGTTAGAGTAAGTAAATGGCTTTTATAGATATATTATATATATATATATAATTTTCAAGCCATGGAATAACATCAGGTTATCTGTGCTTGAGGAATTACAGTGACCTTTGGGTCAATGGGATCTGCAGTCCGTTACAATGGCAGGATGATTACATTATCCCTAAGTTGTTTCTCATAGATGAGCATCATTTAGCTGCATGTCTACTGGAAAAGACGAATACACAAAACTGCCACCAAGTCTTTCAGGTTTTGCTGGTGTGGAAAATAGTGGGCCTAGGCGTGCTGAGCAATTTTTAAGACTTGGCTTTTCTTCCAACATAGGTTATCTCTGCTCCGTTACACATCTCCAGTTTAAGATCAGCTCTGTTTTATTTTCATTTTTCCCTTTTGACTTATGCTATGTTGCTGCTCAGCCCTCATGACCTTTGTCAGGTTAGCACCACAAGATTCAGTGCAGTATGTGTGACAGCTTTTGGAGGACCCTGTAAGGAGATGTGAACCGAGATGCTGATGACATCCTCCTCCTATACTATTAATGCAGCCTTCCAGGATCTGGGCTTTCAGCAAAACTGGGATTAACTTCAGAACAGCTGTGATTTTCTGCAGGGGTTCCCTGGAATTTGGAAAAGTCCTCAGAGAATAAAAGTAATCTCATGCAAATATACAAACGCCTGTGTTTGGGTATAAGAAATGCTTTAAAGACTGGACATAGACTGTCATCTTCATTCCCAATCCCAGGTAACTACTCTCAGATATGTGAAATGAACTACAGTTTTGAGACCATGCTGAGTTCATCACTTGAGCCTTGGTCAGGGGCTGCAGTCAAAAAACCCTTTTCTGTTTGTCCCTTGGATCTACATTTTTTTTTGGCACAAAGCCAAGGTCACAGTAATTAGTGCAGCTGTAGTTCTGAAGCTGGATATTTTTGATGCTCGCTATCTCGCACATTACTAAACAAAAAATTCAAGCGACACAGCTCTGCAACCCTTTCTCCACTCTACAGGCAAAGCCTAACCTGTCTTTGCAGCAAGAGAATTTTCTAGTCCCTAGCCAGTGAATCCTCAACATCAGAGTGCTTTGCACTGAGGGAGTCCTGTGAGTAGATGTTATTGCATAAAACAATCAGACCCAAAGTATTGAGGGTGGCAAGCTGCCACAGGAAGCCCCTCATGATGCCAAATAAATAGTACGTTTCTGAAAAAGAATAAATAACCTGTAATGCTATGACTTCTTGAGCATACGTGCTGTCACTTTATCTCTGTTCGGCCGTGCAGCAATAACCAGGACACCTCTGAGACTTCTGATGTCCTGCATAGTACTCTCAAGATTTTTGCCCTGGTGATAAGTCTTCTGTTGGATGTTTATTCATGCCTATACCATTCTTAGATGTAACACATCCTTTTCCAAGCACTGTCAGCAGCATTAACCAGGGCTGAATGAAATAAGCTCAGAAAGTGTCCAAGTCTTTGCGACGCTCTTTGGACTCTCCCAGACCCAAATGGATTGAGAAGTCCCTTGGCCACCTATTCCACTGACACCTGCTGTTGGGCTCACTGGAACCAAGGTCTTACCAACCATTTCTGCTTGTGTCTCTGTGTGGACCTGAGAAATAAGTGCATAGAGTTTTTTGTTAGTGAACCTAATATTGAGAAATACTGAGGGCACACTGCCAACATGGTTTATACAGTTCGATTTAACCACTCATTGAGCAGAGATTATATTTTCTAGAGAAGGTGCAGGCAGAAGCATGTGGTTAGTCTGCATGTGAAGTGGCTGAAATTGTTGGCTGTTTTCACTCCTCGTTTCTAGGACATAGCAATTTAGAAGAAGAATACTGAAGCTGAAAACCTTAAGAGTATAAAGAGCCTGGGGCTTCGTGCCTGCATTTTAACTTTGCTATAGGCAGAATTTTAGAGGAGATTGCTAAGGGCGATTGGCCATATAAGTATGTGGAGGGAGAGAGAAGGCAAGAGAGTGAGAAAGAGTGCAGTCAGCCATGTACCCTTGCCCAACAGGAAAATTTTTGGGGTCAATTTCTAAAGCAAAAGCTAAATTCTAAAAGTACTTTAGTTATTCTTAGGCGACTCAATACAGTATGTGCCNAAAGCATCTACCTTTGCTAATTCAGTCAAAATCTACACAGAAAGGAGTTGCTCTATTGATTGGTAACTCTACATACTTTTTTTAAAGATTTTCAGCCACTTTCGTCTTTAGATTTTCTTATTTTCTGCTTGTGGTTTTAATCTCGAAGATCAGTCCTGTGAGAGGCTGCTTAACTGAGAATAGTGGTGAGATAATGAAAGACGGCATTTGTCACATCTCTTGTGGCATGGTTGCTGCTTCCCTTGACATGCTTTCCTAGGGAGGAGACAGGCTGCCCTTCTTTCGTGCTGTTCCAGCTCTGCTCACGCTGCAAACAACAGGCCTGTTTTACATTGTCAAGAAGCAGAACAACCGTTTGCTGCTGCTTGAAGGCATGCCCAAGCCTGAGCAGTGCATCACACTGCAAATTGTTTGTGTGCAGGGGCTTGCAGCAGTAGCACTGTCACAGCTGGCAGTGTGGGGTGAGTTATTGAAACCTAGATGACTATGGCTGTGATACTCCTCCAGATATTCTGTCTCCTCTCTAAAACTGCAGGTTTTCCTAGTAGTGGAATGCAGATACTTTTCATGACACCAGATGAAGGAGCATTGTTGGGTGGCAAATAAATGCAGGACAAAGGAAAGTCAAAGACAAGCTTTGCATTGCATTAGTTACATCAGAGCTGGGAAAAAAGCCTTGTGAGCTGAGAAGGGGTAAGTGGAGATTAAAGATGTGCATTAAAGCTTCTTGAAATCGATGAGTAGGATTGCATTGGCTCTTGTGAGCTCCAGATCAGATCAGAACAACCATCATATAGTCACTTTGCTTGTGCAGATTCTCTTTTTCTTTAAGAAAAAACCAACCCCACAGTGACAAATACAGCACTTCCGGAAGAAATAGCAGAGACGTTACATTTCTTGTCCACACTTCCTAGATAGGTTTGGTTTGTTGTCTTTTTTTAATTTCTGCTTTTGCGTATAAATTTTTCTCAATTTGTCCAAAAGAATATGGATTTCATCACAAGGTCTTATTAGTTGGAAAAAATTATAGGCATCCAAAAGGGGAAAGATTTTTTTGTGAACTGTAGTCTTCTAATTAAGTGTGTGGTGTAATAGAAATACACCGTTATCTTGGAAACATACCATTATGAGTACAGAAGACTTGAGCTTGGGTATCTTCATTTCCCTATAGGCTCCCTATAGCTTAACTGCACTGTCTGGTGCCAGTGCTGCTTAGCTGCAAACCCTCTCTTCCTCGCTGGAAGGGTTCATACCAGAATTAGGCATGAGTACAACACTAGGGTACCAATAAGAAATGTGCTTGCTGGAGGTGCTGAACTTCTGAATCAAATTCTCTTTCTACACTTGGGGTAGCAGAAACAAATAACAACAATAAGACTAACCCCTTGCTGTTAGACAAAACTTTTCATAATGGAATTTTGAAGTGTTTTGAAAAGAAATCTGATTTATCCACGGGGAAGCCAATGCAGAGAGCAACAATATGACTGGGCCTGAATCTAGTCAGTGATCTGACTCAGTGGGTCTGAGATTGTGACTCAGATCTCCCCAGTTGCAGGGCAGGAGCCTTTAGGCCACTCTACAGTGAAAATGAAACAACAGACAGTGATCATGTGGAGATGGAGAAATTATTTCTTGATGTCTAAGGATTGCTTATGTGTATTTGTGTATGTGTGTGTGTGTATATCTACAAGCTATTACTGAGGAGTATCACTGAACAAATAATCTTCAGACATGTATTTTCCATTACTACCATTCTTGGTTAGAAGTATCTCTATACGAGCTGTGCTGCTGTGCGTATGAAAGGTCCTAGTCCACATCCCACTGGAGTAAAATTTTTAGAATTGTCTATGCTGGTGCCTGTCTGATGAATTTGATTAAACATATCAGATACAGTCTGAAAAATCATAGGGAAACCGTATTCCATTCTCCCTTTGCAACCATCAGTTGACGTCTCCAATACAGAAGACGCTAAGAGGAGGTACTCTGTTAGACACACACAAAGCATCTTTCCTTTTCCTGAAGAGCTGAATATGGAAAAAGTACCAGTAGTAAGTGGGTTAAGGAATCACAAACTAATTCTTGACACCTCCACTGACAGAACAAATGAAGATTAAGTTCCTTTGGAGAATCATGATTTTCATTAAATTTATGAACTTCAGGACCGATAAATTCTAATCTCTAATGTCTCTGCATTATTCCAATGTTTCTTGATGGGATAGAGCCCTTACAGGCAGACAATGAAGTGATTACATTAGATAAATTGGGAATAGGAAAATGATCTCCCTCATGCCAGCTATATGAGGGCTCTTGTGGACTGAATTATCCTCTGGATGCACAAAAGGGGTCAGCAGCAGGTAAATTAAATGATGGGCTGCCAGAGGAGTTAATAGCTATAACTCCCAGCTCAGATGCAGAGTCCTCTAAAGGAGCAGCCTGGTGGATTCATTAGTTACTTGACTTCTTTCCAAAATCCTCAGCAGACTGTGTCACTACACGGTCAAAAGAAGGGCAAAAGGGTGAGATGGGAGATTAACGTAGCTCACTTGAGCAGTTGCATTTCTCTGATAGTTATTATTCTGGATTTTTTTTCCCTAACTGCAAGCCTCTCTGGCCTTTTAGAACTGAACCCAGACACTGCTGCCTGCAGCAGTTCATGAAGTCCCCACATGTCCCAAAAACTGGGATGCGTGCAGCTCCCTGTGCAGACCCTGTCTCAGCATGGAATTATGGAAGGCTGTTTGTAAAGCTTCCCCGGAAATTCAGGGCAACGGGCATGCAAATGAAGAAAAACAATCCATTACTTTGCTGATCTAGGTGAAATGTGAGCTGATTACTCATATCAACCCTCTCGTTCTCTACAATCAGTTTCTATTAAAAACAAACAAACAAACAAACATCACTCCTGAAACCCTGGCT
>VZZY01003832.1:74976-99277 GCA_013400335.1 Eurystomus gularis
TTATTTTTAGCTCAACAAAAATAAAGTATTGTTTTACTTGCTTTTAGTGAGTCTCCATTTATGCACTTTAATAGCTTGATCCTGCCTCCACTGAAGCCAGTAAAAGAATTTATTTATAAGCTAAAACTCTTGGACTGATAGCCATAACTTTTAATCACATATTCTGTCCTTTTTGTGGGCACTGTTGTTTTTGCACAGCCTTTTTTACAAAAAAAGCTACCCTTTCAGGGATCACGATCAAATTCCTTTGGACTAGATGAGCAGAGAGACATGCACAAAGCTCAGCTAAGCCCAAGTAACTGCAGAAGTGGCGACCGCGGGCAAGGGACATGATGGAGCTGTACAAACCACACTGCAAATGCAAAGGGAAATGACTCTGCAACCAGTGTTACGTGAGAGACTTGGAAATGGAGAAACACTTTCTACTCCAGAGCCTTAGGTATGTCCTTTAGCCCTCAAATGATCTGAGGTGATGAAAAAGTTTCCATTAAAAGGCAGTTGGGGAAAACAGTGTATAACCCAGGGAGAAAGGGTGATAGCAGCAAAGGCAGCATCACGCTTATGTGGCAACACACCACATCTGAGGCATTAAGCCCCAAACACTCTGTAAGCCTTATCTTGGACACAGAAATACAGTGAAGTAGCATTTCTTTTATTGGCAGGGATATGAGAGTCTTTCTGTTCCTCTTATACTTGCATAGCTTTTGAAGCAGCAAAGTAATGTCAATTTGCTTGTGCATTACTGATTCAGAAAGAAACCCATTCTGTATCATATAAGGCTTCCTGCGACACCTTAGATTTTCTCTAGGGGTACCTCATTTAATCACTGCCCAAAGCCAACTTCAATTGCTTCAAGAAGGAATTGCCTGCTGGATCAAAGCAGTGATCCTAATCCTGTGTCCTGTCTCTAACCGTGACTGGCTGCTTGGGAGAAAAGAGGGGAGAAACTCTTCAATAGGCACTTACAGGAATACTTTCCCCAGGGAGCTGATAAGATCCCAGTCGGAGGTTATATGACTGCTAGTGAGGTGAAAATAAATACAATTAAAAAGACATCTGGAGTATCAAGGTAAATGGAAGGACCTTAACTTAGAGATAGTGTTGGAGAGAGGATGTAGGAGGAAAGAGCAATACCAGAGAACCACATGGGGAGAGATGTGCTACCAGAGGGCATTTTAGTAGTGTGAATACTCCCTTAGCATTGTTATCAAGACAACAGATGGTAAACCATCAGCAGAACATGAAGAAGTCAACCTTCACAGCTCAACTGAGGCTGTGTCTGTAGTAGCTGGCTTTTACCAAGTAGTGGAAATTAACAGCATGAGAGCATATCGATACATATTTCCCTTCTCCCTTTTTTCCTCTGTGTAGATTGTTATTACAGGTAAGTAAAATTCACTCAGGTGAGCATCACTACCCAGAATAGGCATTGCACTAGACTGAAATTACTGGAGAGGACCAGCCAAAAACTGAACACATGATTTTGTCTTTGTAGATAAACCACACAAATTAATGAGACCTGAAAATGTCTGCATTTTGTTTGGGTTGCTCTTGAGCCCACCATCTGTGACTAGCACAGGTTGAAGACTGAAGGCAATTTTGGTTTCTGTGAGAAGCTCATGGGTGAATGCACAACCTGGATCATATTTTCAGTTCACATGTGGCAGATGAGATCTTATATGTCTTGCTCTACCTAGAATCATGGCAGTCTCCCTACGTTTCTACCATGTTGAGGCACAGTTGAAACAGAAGAACATTTTTCATTTTTGAATCTTTGGATCAACACTGCTTGAATTTTTGATGGCTCTTCCTATATGACATGAAACCCTAAGAATAATCTACAAACCCCCCTAAATATTTAGGCATAACATTTTTAGATTTATTATCTTTTTATAACAGGAATGCCAAATCTACATGTACTTTAGATTGAACTTGACAGGATTCATGTTTACATCTGAATTTTATTTTGTCTATATTGTGAGGTACCCTGAAGCTATTTTGGCAGAAAACATTGTGACTGTATAATGATAATCTCACATGGCTAGAAGGCACCTCAGAGGTCACCTAGTTCCTTCCTCTCTCAAAGCCAGGACCTATACCTATACTGTTCCTACCAGCTGCCTCTTAAAACCTTCAGTAATGAGCACTCCCTGCCCTTCCCTGAGGAATCCCCTCCAGGGCAGCACACTCCCTACATGTACAAACATCTCCCTAGTATCTGAAATCCTGCCAGAGTCCCTCTGCCTAATGGTTCCTCCTAGCCAGACACCACTGAAGACGCAGGGACATAGATGAAATTAGGCTGTCTCCAGATGGCTCTCTACAGCCAAAATGATCTTGTAAAATAGCTGAAAAAAAGAGATAGATCAATGGACTTTTTAGTGGTAATTTACATGCATGGAGACTGTACTGTCTGGACACAGACAACATAAGTCCAGATTCAATATCTTGTTGTAAACTCTGGGAGCAGTTCAAATGACATCTGATATGACCACATAGCAATATTTGTAGAATTCTATATGGAGTTAGGTATATTAACAGCACTGGCTCAACACATACTTAAAATAAAGTACATTTTAAAGTGATTATTTGCACTACAATGAATATTTGCTTCAGGTAGCTAAAAATTCCCTCAAATTCAGCCTTTCTCTATGTAGATTCTTAGCATTTCCCCTTACCATTCCATAATTTTCTTCACTGGCTGTCAATGCTCCTGGATAAGCTGGTTTTCAACTGGTGTGAGAAATGTTATACCCATATTTTCTTGGCGTTTCAAGACAGTGTCTTAGTTCCACTGCTACTACTAGTGAAATGTCAGCTGCAGTCCCAAGGAGCATCTCAGAAGCTGATGTAGAGATGCAAGGCATCTCCTCCAGCACATGGTCAGTTACTGTTACTGGAGGCAGAAAACCAGGGAGAAGCGCATGGTTCAGTTGTGTCCTCCAGCCTTCAGAAATAACTCTTTGCATATTTACTTGGGCTCAGCCCCATTTCTTCTCCTCTAAGACTGAATAGTTCACATGCACTTCAGGGTTATGCTACAAACTGAATTAGGAAAAATTTTCCAACCAAATAACTACTACACCTTAGAAGTTGAAGAACAGCATTGGAATATGTGGTTCTTTCTAATCTAAGGTTTTCATGCTGTTTAAGTCAGTGATACTCAAACATACCATTAAATAAATGAAGGCCCCATCACATCCCCTTCTATTTTGTAAGCCCTGAATCTAACTAACTGCCTCATTTCCAAATCAGACTGGGAACCTTTCAAATGTACCTACAGCAGTCACTGCATCATTTGTTGGCATTATTAAAAGAATCTTCTCAAAATAGAAAAGCAAGCAATGGGGCATCGTGTTTCATAGAACTGATCTTTATCTCAGAGATTTTACAATCCAATTTCCTTCATGCATTCTCTGCTCCACTGGGGCCTTTTATGTGAGGCATTCACTAGAATAACAGTGTATTTCCATTTGTATCTCTTTTGTTGCACATAAAAGCTCAATTAGTATTCCAATTCACTGTCAGCCTGTACCTATTTAATGAACTTTTATCCACTTCCATGTTCCTTAAGTTTAATTAACTAAAACGGAGCTAGTAGCGTAGCATTTATTAAATGCCGTTGGAATAAAAATATTCTTTCCTTGAAAGTTTTTCTCAAAAGTCGGTAAGCAAAAATCTCTAAGTCTAGTCTGAATATTCTAGTACTTTATCATTGCTTTGCAATTCAGTGTAGGATCCAGAAAAGCATTATGCCATAGCTCTAAGTTGTCCTGAAACTGGGTTTTAATCAGTATAATTTTTCCCTTGGCATTGAATCACAAGGAGAATTCCATTCAAAGATCTCAACTATTTAATAGGAATGGTAACAGAAAAAAAATGTACGGATAAATCAGTGGGGAATTTGTAGGAACGTCCTCCCAGTGCAATGACTGAATCTTACTTCATTATTCTGCCTTTGAACTCAGGAAACAGGGTAACATCCAAATATGTATTTCTTACTCTCAGCGTATGCACAACTGTGTGTTCAGCAAAGGGAAGTTTGTAAATTTTTCTGGAGCATCTTGTGAGACAGATTTCAATGTAACGATGCTTTTCTGAACATTTTGCTAAGGTCTCAGGATTAATGTGATGCTTCAACCTACCATGGCCTTTTGCAAAGTTCTAGCTGGTATGTGGAGACCTCAACTGAGACACTGTTTCTCTGAAGGCTCACTTCTGTCTGCTACAGTGCAGTATTTTGACCAACGCTGGTGCCTACTCTTTAGATGAAGGAACTTATCTTCTACTTTGATCTTCCTTAAGAACCCCTTAAAATTGAACTGTGTGCTCGCTACTATGCATTCACAACATTTGCCCTTAAGTGCCCTAGACAGTTCAAGTGCCTAGCCCAAGAGGCTAGTTTCCATTAACTCCCTCTACAATCATTGTATATAGAGAGATTTCTTCACATAGTAATTCAGAGGAGCAGCCTAGCTTAGTCACTGTGAATTTCCTCCTGGAGGAGGCAGGGTATCTCCATGGTTGGCAATTGAAAGCTTGGCCACTTAATTACAAAGGCAGGATCTCTCTCTAGGTAGGTAGTTTGCAGAGCTGCATAAGATATGTTGCAACTCATAAGGATCAGGTCAGGAATAAAACGGAAACTATTGCAGCTTTCTTGCCAGGCGTTGATAGAGGCGTTCAACCAACCACCAATGAGAGATCACAACCGGTGTGAGTGGTGGAAAAGCACAGATGTTATGTTGACACTCTGGCATGGCAATAATTTTCAAGTTTGCTTAGTATTTCCTCTTTAGCATCTTAGATTCGCAACACAAGCTATCCCATGGCTTTCTGTTCTCTCTGCTTTAAATCAATTTCTTACAGTATAAGGCCATAAGCGGATGTAAAATAGGATTGGAGCCACATGAATAGAGATCTTTTTTGAATATGCCCCTGGAATTTTTTATAATTTCTTTTGTCACTCACATACTTTGTTCCCCTTTCTACCAGGAAAGGAAAAAACAAAAAAAGAGAAGGTAGTCATAAGACACATCCAACTGCTACTTTCACAAGGAAAGGAAATGATGGTATGTCTATTGGATTCACTGTGTGGAACCTGTGGGATGTGGACTGGAAAGTCGATTTGCTGCCCACTGTGTGCCTGGTTCCTTCCCCCAGTGGTGGTGGCAGTTAATGGGTAGTTCTTTTCTGTGGATGGGTTGAGATTTTCAAAGCTGCTCAGTAGGAGGAATTAGGTGCCTAAAACTTCTGGCAGTTTCCAGTAACGTAAATAAAGATACAAGTTATTTTAAAATTTACCTGTTTTAAAAGCATATGACACTGTGCTTGTGTTCTTTTCCCCGAAGGGCCTCTGCAGCCAGCATGTTACAGCAAAATCTGAGAAAAAAGAAGGAAGATATTTACACTTCTGGCAGTGAAAGAGAAGATGCTTTTTGCTGTGATTTATAGAAACTGACATTAATCTCTATTGCTTTATACTACACTCACAATAAACAGCTTTGGAGATTGATTAAAGACTCTGGCTGCAGCTTTCACTCAATTTCAACAGCTCTTTTTGCTCCATAAACTCAAAAGCAATAGAGATTACGCCTTAAACAAAGCCCATGATAACTATCTCTAGAAGCATTTACTATTTTCAGTGCTTTACAGCCTTAAAATTTACACACATGTATGTATGCATGTGTAATTTCAGGGTTTTACTACAGAATCTCTTCCACAACAAATGGAGCAACAAAACTGGCTAAATACACAATTCTGGACCTCTCTTCTTTCCTTCTCCCTCCCTGTTCCTTTGCTCTAAGCTTGATTGCTGATAATGGACATATTAACCATTGCACATGGTTTTTAAAATCCCCCATGAAAGAAAAAGTCACTCTCTCCAGCCTCAGCAACATTTCCTTCACCTCCAAAGGCAGCAGAGAATGGTTTTATTGCTTCACTACCTACTATGCCAACATCACCATCATTTTTATAAGTTTTTGCCTCTGTATCCTTTTCCTGTTCTCTGTCACTGACTCCATCCTTAGAGTTCCTTTCTTTGTCTTTAGCCCCTTCCAAAAAGGCAATTCTCTGCTCATTTTGAGAATTGACTCACCTTCTGTTTCTATTGTCTTCAGCAACACCACCTGCTCCTGGCCCCTGCTCTCCATTCTGTCCCACATCTGCCCAGTTTTCTCCTGGCCAAATTCAACCTCTTTTTGGACTTCACCACTTTGGTCTTTTTTGTTATCACGAACACTGTCTTCCAAGTTTCTCTGACTCTACATGAGAAAGGTCTTCAGCTTTGGTCCTACATTTTCAGCTATTATCCAGACTTCTCAAAATCCCACTCCACAGTTGTTATGCTGGTTCAGCCATCATCACTTTATGCTGCCATCAGTTGCCTAATCACACAGGCCAACACTGAACCCAGCAACATCCCCTCACAAGTCTTCTTTCACACAGTCCTGCCATAAATTCCTATGGACCCAGCTCCTCCACTGCCCACTGTGGTGCCAGCATTGCCTGCCATACACAACAGACAGAGCTGGTTCCCTCAGTGGCCCTTCATATGGAAGGTCACCACTGAGAGAGCTCAGCAAGATGCAGCCAACCCCAACAGAAGCAACACCTAACAGGATTCTAACTGATTGGCTTCTGGTTAAAGTAGCCCTGGCCTTGCCCACCACCCCAACCATCACCACGTGGGTGAGGGCAGAGCCAACAAAGACACAGGTGGGCCAGGTTCTGCCTCTGAAACATGAAGCCAATAGGAAAAACAAAACATTCTGCTAGGTTGTGACTCATCCACAGGTCAGCTCCAACTTGGGGCTCACAACTCAGGCCCCAACACTTCAACAGTTCTCCAGTGCAATCTTGTTACATGTACTTGTATGACTATAATCTCTTTTCTGATCTATTTAATGAGTAGTTACAATGAAGAATATGCACTTCTTGGTTGCAATGTTAATCTATTCACATCCTCTGCTGCTTTTCTGCCACACTCCTACAAACTCATCTCATTGACTGTGTCTCTGTCCCCACATCATGAAGGTGCTTGATGACTGCACTACCAATTCACAAGTTTGTGCCTGTATTTATCAAAGCACTTGCATCCTAATCATGACTGTCCTGCTAGGCTTACTACAATCTCACATGCCTCTTCAAACACCCCTAGAACCCCTGAGATGAACATCCCTCTTCCTGAGTTGATAGATGAGTAGCGTCCATTTAATTTCTTCTCTTAAATCTGCTTCCATCTTTTACCTATTCAAAATTAACCAAACTAGTTAGAGAAATCCAAGCCTAGGCTACATAACTACCCTTACTGGAGGACTATTAAAACTTTACCTTTCTATTGTGTTATCAGCCATTGATTACATGGCACTGACCACCTTGCAAACCTTTGAGGGTTGGTTATGGCTATCTGGACTTGTCTAGAATAGATTTGAGTACTGATAAAACTAACGAAACAGAATGAGCGAAATTCAAAGTCGAAACAAAGGAAATCTAAAGCTTTATTACAAAACCAGTCATAACATTTGAAGAAATAAGAGTTTTTACTTCACATCTGTACCTTATGTCCATAAAAGGATGAGCAAACACTTAACACTTGGATATCTTTGACTGATAGAGAAGTTGGGGGCAAATTTGTCAAGTTCTAGGTTAGGACTTCTCTCTGGAGACGATCACTAATGAGTAAAAGATAAATCTGAATTTCATATCTTGAGTCTTTTCCACATAGTCTTTTTAAATGGAAGCTGCTGGAGTTAGAAATTTATGTTTCTATTGTAAGAAAGTTCAGTGTGACGTTTGGAAGTCCCTTGAGCAGGGGTAAATCAAAAACATCTGCTACTATTTGAACTGATTTTTGCATAGTGTCTACTGCTGTTCTTCACCTGCCTTCTTTCTGAAGGACAGTACACAACAGAAAAATCTTCTCTGTTACATGTCTGCTGACCAACTTCCCTCTTAGAAACATGGTGCAGACAGGCTGAAGCAGCTCTTTGGCCAGCTGCACCAACTCTGTGAATGCATAATATAAAACCACAAAAGAACCGTTGCATCGCCACTACTGAAATTACATATGGTGTTTTGATAGCTGTACAATGTATGGTGATGACCAGAAAAGCTACTTTAGCCTAGAGACTCTCCACTCTGCATCTTTAGAAAACTCATAGAAAGGAAGGGGTAACACTCTAACAGCAGGAGTAATGCTGCAAAAATGTAGTGTGTTCAGGACTTGGACCTCAATGAATGGAAAGAATTGGATAACTGGAATACAGATAACTGTGTCTCGTGATAGGGTTGCTTGATAAAGCAGAACCATATATGGATGGATAATTCAGCTATTAGTATGGCTTGAAGCAGAGACATTAAGAAGACTATCCTGTACAGACTGTCCGCACCTAAACTAGGAGGAGTCTATTAACTTCTGCTACTTGTGGGGTCCCTAGGGCCAGGTGCTAGCAAAAAGCATGCTCATGCCTGTGAAGCTGCTGTATTACATAAAGGTAGTTAAGGTGTAGAATGTTTCTATCTATGAAATATTAAAACCATGGGTAACTGTTAATAAGAAAAAGCCAATTCCAATCAGGCAGTTGTGAGACATGAAGATGTACTGCGGTTAGAAGTGGCAGGAGGGGGCATCCCCAACGCTGTGCTTTGTGGGCACATATTGGAAGAAAGCCTTTTCCATTACACTTTTCACAGCAATCTATTCTATTAGATGTGATCTGTGTTCTTGGATGTGAGCAAGAGTATAACATTCTCCAGAAAGGGAATACATGATTAAAAAAGGCAAGCATGAACCATCTCCTTCCCAGAACATACCCAGACAAAGGAAGCCAAAGGCAATTTGCATATGAGCTTCCCAGGGATGTGAGCAACAGCTTGCATGGATGAGCACAGTGCCTGTGTCCTGCTCATACCTGCAAAAGGACATTTGCTAATTAAATAAACCCCCATTGCACACAGCTCTGTTTGATTATTATCAATGTGCTAATTTTGTCATTAGGAAAAATAAACAGCATCTCTTTGCCACCTGCCAGATTTTGTGCATTCAGACTGGTCCTTTCTAACTGTGCTGGCTGCCTGGCAGGTGGGCTCCCACTTGGCTCTTCCCCCCACAGCTTGCTCCACTCCAGAAGTGAATTAGGGTCACACAGCTGCAGCAAATTGAGTTACAGTTATCCAATAAAGCCCTAGTTAAAGGGTAACCATCTAGAAAGATGCTGGCAAGGTTGATGAATTTGGATGAACTTGCATGTGTGGGGAAGAGCATGGAAGATATCCAGGTTTTGCAGTTTGTTTACAGTGAATACAGAGTATGGTCCAGACTTCTCAACTGGGATAAATCTGTCCTGCCTTATTATTTCAGTGGTGCTCTGGAAGAGACATCCCTCAGAGACTCCAGCCCTGCCACAAAATGAAGTGTAGCTCAGTAGATAAAACTTGAGCTTAGATCTCCTGAGATCTGGGGTTTGTTTCTGGATCTAACACTGACCTGTTGTGTGGTCCCAGCCTGGCCAGTTTATTGTTGTTTATTATTTGCACTGAGGCAGTGCAGTTCTGAGGCTCAAGGCTCGTTTGGCAAGGCACTGTATAAGCATCTGATGAAATGACTCCCCTGCCCAAATGTGCAGAGGGAAAATGAAGCAGCAGTGATCTCCATGCTGCTGTGTTTTGTGAGCTCTGTGAATTAGACTTTGTGTGGTGTAAGAAGCCTGGCTGTACTATTTATGGTGTAGCACATCATGTCCTACACCTGATCTGGATTATCCTTGGGCACTAGACACTTGGTTTTTGAGGCAGCTGCATCTTTCCCATTGAGTGTACCACTTGGGAGTCACATGAAGGGCTGAAGTAACATATTCCAAGTAGGCACCTGAAGTAATATAATTTTCCTCTTGAATGCAAATAATTAACACTAATTAGACCTATGCACATGCATTAAGAGCAGACTCCAGCACCCTGGGGAAATTTCATTTTCAACTAAGTGAAAAAAATACTTTAAAGGCTGATGGCTCTGAAAGAAAAGGACATTTCTGTGTCCTTTGTCTTAACCAAAGTGCCCACTTTCTCTTAACCAAATCTTCTCAGAAATTACAGGCAAGAGCATCCCATCTAGATGGTGTTGCCTACTGAGCCAAATCTTCCAACAGCATTAATCAGCCTTGGTGCACCTTACAGCTAGATTGTCTTTTCAGACATCTGGTAGTGTTTCTACATGTCACTGCACTGTACCATGAAGATGCGCTGGATCACTCACTGAGAGTCTGGAAATCCCTCAGTACTTAGTAGTGCCATGAAAATATGACCAAGGACGTTGATTGTTTCAATGGCTGACAAAATGCAGGGAGGTGGACTCTTCCAGGAAGAGAAGCTAAATTGTATTACACCTGTGTTCTGAGAAGCTCCCCCTAGCAGGGTAGTATAAACTTCACATATTAATTGCCACACCTCAAACTCACTTTTTTTTTTTTTTTTTTCATTACAAAGTCCTGGTTTTAGAAATTTGGAAATGGCAGAGCCTTGTAACCTTAACTCAGCTCCTGGTGCTTTTGCATTTTGATAGCCTCTCCTTATCCATAGTCATGTTCTCTTATTTCTCTGAGCAGCTGCCTGATCTGCAAGCAGGATAGATGAGGCTCAGAGGACATGCAGATGTTTGATATTTCTTTTTAGCTTTGTCATTCAGTATTTGGCCCTGTGCAATATTTACTAGGGCTTCACTTGAAGCTTTTAAGGCAGAACCTTCCTCTTACTTATGGAGTCTTTCACGATGCTCTTTCTGTGCAAGCTTCCTTCCAGACAGTCTAGTGTGGTGAGGTACTTTGATTCTTTCTTCATAATGTCCTCTCAATGCCATTTATATTCCTCATTAGAGCACTTTGAGATAGTGTTGCTCAGTGGCGTGACTTGGCCACAGCCCATTTCAGCAGAGTCCCCACCATCCCATGGCCCCTTCTTGGGACTGCTTAACAGGGTTATATTGTTTGGCATAGGGTCAGAAAGAGTTGCCCAGTCAAGCTATGGAAAGCCTATTGGTCAGAAATAAAACAGATATTTTCCCAGTAGACACAAGGCTTGCTTTTGGGAGTGGGGACAACTCAGCAACAAATTAAACAGAGTTTGTAATCTGTTAACAGCATCATTTTACATTAGGAAAGGAGACAGGATTTCCAGGTGCCTGGGTTAGTCTCTGTTTAAGGTGGTGCCCGTATTTAATTTGTTTTTCTCTTATCAGCATTGAATCGTGGTCCAAGTAGAGGCTTAGCAGAAAATAGCACTTATTAAAGCCAGGATGCGTTTTAAGCAAGGCTGGCTAACTCAGAAAGAGAGTGCCTCATACAGAACACCTTTGCACTGACAAAGAGAAGAATTAGGCATTTTCTTTGTTCAGTTACTCCAGATTGGAAGAAATCTGTAATGCCACAGCGTGGCTGGCCTCGGTGCACATGCCACAGCGGTGGTGCCAGGGAGGTGGATTGTCCTGCCTCCTTGGCCGCTAGTGGTTCTGCACCGCCAGCTCTCATGGAGCCGCTTCACCTTGGCATGCTGCATCCCACAAGAGCTGGCGTGCCACCTCCAACCAGCAGCCAGCCACCTCCACAGATGGGCAGGAGTGGTGGTGGGCCAGGGGATTCACGTGCATGTCTAATTGCCTTCCCTCCCGCCACAAGTGCAAAGCCTGGCAAACGCTGTTGTCAGTAATGAAAGCTGTCAAAGCTAAAGATTTTCTCTCATTATTTGCTGTTCCTGGTGTTGGTAAGGTTATTTTCAAGTCAAGCAGTTTTTCAACAATGTGTGTTTATGCAGATCATTTAGAGCAGTAGCTTGTCACATGCTTTGTATTCATGGAAACTTCAGAGAGCACTTTTTAAAGCCCATGCAATCTGGATTTAATTTGCATTTTAATTAATATTTCAAATGAATTCCTTGGCCTCATTTATTTATTTATTTGAGCCTTTGAGAGAAAAGACCCTATCAAAGTCCTGAAATTAGGAGGCCAGGGATTTCTTTGAGCGCAGCTTTTATTTGGCCATACTGTCCAAGACACCTCTGGCTAATTTTTAGTATTGAACTGAATTAGCCACTCTGTAGCTTAGAGTCAAGCTTGTCATTTACTTTATGGCAGAGAGTGAAACAAACTCACTTTGCAAGAAAGAGAGAGAAATATTTGTATTTCTTGTTAAGAGGGATACAGTTTAAAATGGAATTTTAGACACATTAATTAAAAAGAAAAATCTATGTCTTGTAAGAAGTATGAGATTACATGTAGATATTATGGAAAAATTGGAGGCTGTGTTTCAGCAAAGAATTTAAATCCTGGCCTAACCTTTTACTGGGCAAAATGCTTAACCACATAATTCAGATTAGACAGCTGTTTATCTTTCAGAAGTTTAGCAAAACAAACCAAAGTAAAAATGAAATTAAATTCTATTCAAGCAACCAAAATTTCAAATATGTTTGAAATTTATTGCAAGAAAACATAATTTTTCATCTCTCCCAAACTGAGATGTTTTTGCTGTTAACAACATCTAATAATAAATATTTAGGGCCAACTCTGCATTCTTGATGTCAGAAATGAAAGTTATATTGGTTGGCTTTATATCTGCTACAGATGGTGGAACAGGGAATAACACGACAGATAGCAAAGTGCTGCCCTCATGTATTCAGTGTAGAAATCGTAGCACTGAACTCTAACAGTGCTTACTTCCTGAAGATTTCAAGGCAAATAAGCAGGAAATTAGCAATTAGGAAAATTATTTTTTATTCTCCCTGTACTAGAATCAGAGAAACTGAGGCATGAGGCAAAGCATCAACAGTTTTAAATCAGCGGCCATCCAGCAGCAAAACTGGAAAGAAGACATCCATCAGTGCAGCAGTGAGGAGCACATCCCTGGCAGAAAGGGACTGGGAAAACTGCAGGGTAATAGGGAAATAACTGAAACTCCACTGGTGTCAGGCAGTTCTGTGGGTGCAGCAGGGTGGCTTCCTCTCATACAAATAGATGTCTCCAACATTTGTGGCTACTGCCACACAGCAAGTACCCTGAAAGCTTTCCCTGTGGCATTTGGGATTCATTTCACGATGTGAAACATTTCACATTGTTTTGCTTTTTGACACATTTGGCATTCCAAACTTGCCTCTGTTTATGAAGGATATTATTCAAACTTTTATCTGTTTTCAGGACGAGTTCATAATCCTTTTCTCAGAGTTTTAAGCTTCATACTTCTGAAAGTGCCACATTGCAAATGTGTGTCTGTTAGAATAATTCACCATAAATTAGATGATAAGAAATATATTCAAGTACCATAGACTTCATGTTTGCAAAACCGGTAAAACTTGCCTCAGTTAAACCATTTTCCCTGATCAAAATAAACCAATCAACAAACCAACCCACATCTGCGAATATTGATTGCGTTTAACCCAAATTCTATTTGAGAAGATTTTAGTTTGCTCATCTATTTTTCAGTATTCGAAGAATTGAGTTTGCCATTCAGTGTTTAGTATCATCTGTTAAAATCTGCTAAGAGCATTTGCAGGTAGCTAACTCTGGCAAGCACATCCCATAAATGCCTTCAAAGTGTGAATGCTCTCGGGCACAGTGAGGAACAACAGGACTCCAGCTCCTTTTTTTGAACCAATGTTACCAATAAAGGACAACATTCATACTTCTGTAATTGTAAGAGACGCTAATTTATAAGGTAACTTAGCAAGAGATTATGGCATCAGGAGATTTTCCCCTGAAATCAATTCAGTTTTGCTATATGTGTGCATGGTTTCTTTCTCTCTTTCTTTCTTTTTCTTTTTTTCTCCCCCAAGTCAGCACTGTAACTAATACCAGCTAATACCCACCAGAATCTTAAGGAAATCCACCTTGACAAAAAACAGAATTGGGCAAAAAGAGGAAACATGTGAGCTGCTGCCTTTAAGCAATAGGCAAAATGTTCCCTGTACCTACAGTGAAACATAGGACAGGGCAGTGTGAGGGTGGGAATTGGTACAGCTTGTGACGGTGCTCAGAGGCATTTCTAGTTCTCTTCAACCTCAAAGTGAAAAGCAAGTATTATGAGGCAATAAATTGGGATTCGGTGTATCTAGACAGAGGAGGATTGCTTTTTTTCCACTGACTTCCCCTCCGATCCTGAAGCATTCAGCGTTTCTCCGTTCCTCCCTTCTGCAGCTGTAAAATGGAGATTTGAAGGAACAGCCATTGCTTTTCTTATAGTCAGTCCTTCAGCAGGTTTCAAGTTGTTAACAGCTCCCAACACCTTCATCTTCCAACCCTGCAGAGGTGGTAGAATTGGACACCAACCGTAGCCATTAGAAGACACTTCCAAATGAGTCCACTTTTAAACTTTGTGAAAACCAGAAGCATGTTAAAGAACACTCAGAAAATTGAAAACATTTACAACGGAGTAATATGTCATTTTTCCTGTGTTCTGAAAATAATCAGATTATTGGCTGATGCTGGAATTGCACTAAGAGATTCTTGGTAGGCAGTTATATTTTTCAATACAGATTTCTTCTCCATGTGTCTCGAACATATCACTCTATTTTCATATTATACTTAGATGTAAACAAAGTGCCATAAATTAATTCCATGTGCAGTTAATTTTTCTGGTAAAGTATGGATGAATGAATACAACATCTTCATGCATTTCAATTAAGAGCCTTCAATTAATTTTAAAACCCATGACACTTCTCAAATGCTGTGTTATTTCCATTCAGCAGTTAAACCAAGGTTCTAACAGACCATGCTCCTTCAGGTGGCCCCAGTGAGAGTTCAGAGGACTGTGTGGAGGCTCACAGCTGGAGCTGATGAGGACCTTCAGGCAAAAACATAGTGGCATAGAAAAGTGAGATTTTATAGATATGTGCAGTTTCCAAAGCAGCCCCATATGAACTTTCTACAAACCCCAGAGAGATTTCTTTAGTACTAGGTGAAGGAGACATGAGTCACAGAGGACTCTGGTGCTGGCAGGAGAGCGAGGTGGATGGTGCAAGGTGTGATTTCTTCAAAATGTCAACGTGCTGCTGGCAAGTCAAGAAATGGTGGCGCAGAGTGGTCAGGACTATACTGCAGGGCCTTGAGTAAAAGTCACTTATGTTCTTTGGGCTTGTTTCTGCTGCTGGTTTTGGTCTGGGTTATTAAGATCTGAAGCTATTTGGAACTGAAATTGTCTTTTAGTGTATGGCAATATATGCCCCATGGTACAACAGAGTTTGTGCATGTATGAGGGTGCTAGTATAATGCATACAATGATAATTTGTAGTAGCATCTGTTCCTGAAAGTTGAAGGAGGAGGAATTTTCTCTCTGAAAACCCCATGACGAATTATAGTTAGTAATCTAGAGAATGAGGAAAATCTCTAGCTAGTGATTCTCATGGGAACTGAGTCAGACCCCACACCCCTCTTTTTAATTGAAAGATTGTTTATAAAGTTTCATTATTGTTGCTATAGATATCATTGCAGCACAAAGGAGTGATAGACTGGGATTAAAGGCAACTGTATACATGTTTTTGTTTGCAAAACTTTGTGTTTTGTGCAGAAGACCAGAACTGAAGGAAAACCAATACGGGGATTTGGGGATATTTTCAGAGGATTCCCTCAAAGCTTGAGACACTGCGTAAGAGAAAGCATGAAAATGCTGGTCTGATCATTGGACAGGTAACTATTGAACACTAGCATTAGGGATTAAATGGGAAATTACATTGTAGGAGGGAATGAGAGACCGGGTAGGAAAGGGGTAAGTGAGGAAAAATTTTGAACATAGAGAGAAGCAGCTTCCTGTGACAGACAAGAGGGAATCAGAAAGCAGCTATTTAAGGAGAAGTTGCCACCCTTTCTTGAAGTATTTCTGGATATCCAGCCTTGATTCTTACAGACCAAAGAGGATAAGCATAGCAAGTTCTTCATGTGAGGAGGGGATACGGGGAGCCTCCTGGGATCTGGGAGTGTAGGGACATGTTTGTTTGTTGTTGTGTGTGTAGATCAGTCTTTAGATATTTTGCATTCAGGTCACATGTAGATGGAGACATTGGATAAAGAATCACAACGAACACTGTCTGAGTGAGATCTAGATTGTTCTAAAATGTCTGATAAATGTGGCACGGAAAGGTAGTTTAATTTGTTTAGGAAGATATGATCAACTCGAAATGTGGTGCAAGACAAGAAGGCAGTGAAGCACAGGATTTACAGAAAGAAGGTGAGGAGGTCATAATCTACTAAAGGAGGAAGAACTGGAAGACAAAGAACTTTTAAAGCTAGAGGCAGGCAAACAAGAAAAGGACAGGAATACAGTTTATTAGGTTGTGTGCATGACCACGAGTTTCAAAGTGACACAGTGTCAAAAATGAGTTTAAAAAAAAATAACAATGATTAAAAAAAATTGTAGACAGCTTACACTGCCCTTAATATGGCAGCAGCATATCTGGAGAGTCATTTTTTTGCCTCTAGTTTCTGCCTACTTATAAATCTTTGCTACCAAAGCACAGTAAAAATCTGACTTGACTTTTGTGTTTGGAAATCTATTGTTACTGAAGCAGAGTAGCATCTAGAAAGCCTTAGTGAACTCAGCCTCCCTGTGATTGGCATGTTATATTTAGTCTTGGGATTTCAGAGACCTAGCATTATTTTTTGGGTGAGTGTTGCAATGAAATTACTGCATGATAGTGTCTTTCACTTGTTTTTTCACTGGGGAAAAATGTTCATTCCATATTTTCCTTTTCAAAGTTTTACTAATATCCTCTGCAGTGCCCTGCTATTTGTGGGTGCAGTGCCACACAACTGAATTTTGACAACTGCAGAGATATCTGTAAAACATTAAACTGAGAAAATTAAGGGGTATATTGAAAGTCATCAGAATGATCACCCAGGCTGACACAATTTCCATCTCATAAGGAGTAATAATCATAATCAACTTGGTAGCATTGAGACAAGTAAAATTAGGAGTTATGAAAGAAAATGGGGAAAAGTTTTTTCAGCTAACAGACTGGAAAAGACAAGATGAAAGTGGAAAAGAAATGTCCTGCTTTTCTTTCTTCTGCTTTGTCCCTATTCAGCTGATGGATGCTTACTAGTACAACAAATATGATGATGCACCCTGTGCTGAGTTGTTGCACGTAAGGATAATTAAAGCTAATTTAAACAGTAAAATAACTAATTAATGTCATTTACAAAGTGCTTAAGCAATGTGCCTATGCAAATCAGACATCTTCTCAGCAAACGGCTTCTGCAATTGCAAATGTTCCTCTCAGACTTTTATCAATTAGTGCTTAGCTGTAATAGGTACATGGGCTTTCTAGCACAGAGGGATTCAAATGTTCTTCCATTTTGTGCTGCACCAGTTTTGAAGGATTACCATTCTGTTTGTTTTTCCTTTTAAATGCTCAAATTCTCTCCACAAGATGACCTTCCATATAATATGGATGATATGTTGCTCACAATAGTCTATTTTTTTTGTGTGAGCAAGCTGGCTTCCAAAGTAGAAGGTGTCTAATCTCTTACAAATGAAAAGAAACAGATTTTCTAGCAGGTGCCACTAAAAATGCTGACCCTGTGCAGTGACATGCTTGGTGCATGGTGTCATATGAAAGGCATATTTAGGGGATTTTTTCCACAAAAGGAGAAGAGTGGAAAGAGTGTCCAAGGCACTTTCTTGTCAGGGCTGAAACCTACATATCCGAAGAAGAGAGGGAAGGAGTGAAGATGGAGTAATGAACTGAGGGGTAGTCACTTCACAACTCAAGTGTTTTTCCTACCTTCTGTTTGCATTGTGGGCCAGGGAAAAGTACCTGCTCTATAGTTATAACTATGATTTCATGTCATTGATTCAATCTAATATACACAGTTCCTTTATTACTATCACTATAATTGTTATTAGTTTAAGATGTGGCTACTGAGGAAAGAAGAGCTATTCCAATATTGTTTTCCACGCGATGAAAGCACAGCAACATTCCTTCATACAGGAGGCTGGCCCAAGCTTTGCGCCTTTAATTTCACTGGTTTTGCCTCTGAAATGCAGGCTCCTAATTATTATTCTTAAAGGGAATGATGCCAGGAAGAATTCACTTTGGAGATGGCTTGCTTTATTGGCAAGGCAACTAAACCTGACAGTGAAGGCTGTCAAGAGGGGAGTGGCGTGTTTTCACTGAGTAGGAGAGCATGACAGGGAGAGTCCACTCTGCATCATGTTAGCTTAGAAAGGCCATGACAGAGAGATGCTCGTGTAGCAGAGAGGATTTGCACTGGAAAGAGAGAGGATATCAACAAGCAGGCGAAGGGTGTGGAGTAGGGGTGAAGGTGGGGATGGCAGCAACAGCAAGGGCAGTTATGAAAAAGAGAAGGCTGTTCTGAGTATGCAAGGGGGACTACTCCAGCATATTTTTATTCTATTCTGTGTTAAAAATTACTGAAACCCCCTTATGTAGGATTTTCTTCAGGCTACCAGTAAAAGTCTTAGTCAGCCTCATTTGTTTGCAGCAATTGTACTATCTATTCTAGTCCATAATTCCTTGTTACCATGTCTAACAGCGAAGCTGACAGAGTTGTCTGGTGGGAGAGGGAGGGGAGGCAAAGATGCAAAAGAGAGACGACACTACAGATATAAAAAGTATGAGAGATAAGAGGATGGTAAGTGAATGAAGGGAGAAGGATGGTGGAAAAAGAATACTTAAGGCCACAAAGAAGAGCAACCGTTACCACTGACATGTGATCTTTGCAGGTAAAGGGCTACAAGTAACAGTCGATCTTGACCACTTTAATCTTCAGAGAAGAAGAGAGAAATGAATCCGCTTGGTCAAAAAAGTAAGGTATTTTGCTGCTCTTAGTTAATGCTTCATTGAAAGGCAGAATAGAAAATAATAAAGAAATCATATTTAATGAAATTATCAAAGTCCTAAAAAGAAGTTCTGCTGAATATTAAATACCACATGTTTATATGCACTTCAGTAAAATGAGAGCAGAACTTCAGTTGGATGTGTATCAGCTTTCATGACTATAATACGAGAACAGGTAAGGCTCTTACCCATGCACCTCTTCTTTTTCAAAGCAGGGCAACTGAGGTATGGAAAGACAATGTCTTAGGTCTTTCAGATCTTAACTTCCCCTGAAAACAGCAGGTGTTAAATTCTGCAACACGTCAAAGAGACTGGCATTAAATGATTCATTGAAGATCACGCAGCAGAAACCCATGAGAAAATAAAGACTTGAAGCTGGAAATCTCAAGTCCTTGGTTACTACCTTAAACACCGTTCAACTCCTCTACTGAAGCTGAACTAAAGTTTCAGATGTTGTGGTTGGTCTCATTTTAGATTTTACAACAAATACAATTTCTAAAGCGTAATTACAGGGGACGAACTTCTGCTCTGTAGCATCAGTGGAATTCAATATCCTTTGATAGGATTGCTCATCTGTAACTGATGTCGAAACGTGGGTCTCAGAGATATATTTTACTTTAGCTTAATTAAAATGTACCTTACATTAATGGCATCGAAGTCATTTTATACACAAGCCCCAATGAGTATATTTACTCGTTTTACCACAAAAAGGATCAAGCAGTCAGTAATGATGATATAGATCCATAGAAATTTTACAGAGCTATGCTGTATTTTGAGAAGTGTTAATGAAACCTTAAAATTTTTCCTATAATAAAAAATATGCATAACAATTACTGGCATTTTCTGTCAAATAGAAGAGTGAATGAAATGAGAAACAACTTGAGAGAAAAGTAAATGTTCATCAGGCAGTTAAAGCATATAGGTATTTGTTCATTTTCATGCACATTATAAAATATCCAGGCCTAAGAAACACATGCAAAATTCAGAAACTAGGGGACTGTCGGACAAGGTCCAGTAGTTTCAGCAAGAAAGAAATTGAAAAATTCTGTAGAAAGAACCAGATTATAATTAACTATTCAGAAGCTGTGAACAGGGACAATATTAGCCAAGTAATATATTGCAAAGGAGTCGTCAGAAGAACTGATAATTTGTTGACACTCAGCACTTTGATTTGGTAGTACTGCGTTAGCAGCTTTCACTCTGACCTATTTTCAGAACTGACCTATTCATTTTTTAAAAACAATACTATTGCATCCAAAAAGGCTTTTCCCTTCTCTGTATTCCTTTTAAGCGTGAAATGAAGCATCTCTTTGTTGTTTGCATTGGAAGCAGGATAGCAAGAGGCAGCACCCATGATCTAAACCCTGGAGCAATTTAACAGTTTATATTGCCAGAAGCTCATGGAGGCTGGCATATAGCTCCTGAAGGACAGGCTTCATGCCACTAGGCTTAAATATTACCATATATTTCCATTTGAGGAAATAGGAACCAATAATAAATATGCCAGAGGGTAGGGGCCTCTTTCGTATATCTTAGCTGTATTAGAAACCTTTTGAATTTTCATCAAGCTTGCAGTCATTTTGCTTGTTACATTCTTTAGAAAAGTCTCCCCAATAACCTTCAGAGATGCTATTTCTCGTTTCCAGGCATTACCTTGAAATCATGTCTAAGCAAGAAAACTCCACAGGGAAAAAATAGCTTCTTCCTCTCTGGTTATTTTGTACAGTCAAATCCTCTCTTATGGCTTCTGGAGCACTTGCAGGAAGTTTGTTAGTTCTCACCACTGAAGTATTTTGCAGTAGTGGAGGGATCTTTCGTTCTGTAGGATGAAGCAAAATGATGAAAACTGTTTCAAGGGAGCAAGATGGGCATGCAGCATTGCTTTGGGCAAGGAGATAGAGCCTCAGTGACTGGATAGTAAGCTGTCTGCAAATGAGGAGGGGACCAAGCCCATTTTCTCAACAGACAGCAAGATCTCATTTCTGGAAGAGGAAAATATTGTGATTTCCCACCTGCTCTCCTGTCTCAAGATACACTGAGTTTTATAGAGTAATGGTAAAAAGCAGAGTAAACACAAATGACCTGAAGTCAACATAGGTTCATTACCATACAGTTTTGTGTCTGTTTCAAAAAGCCTGGTTCATTGGCTTGTGTCTGCAAGGATTCACATCCAGACACTAGCACCAGCATGTGGTTTTATAGCTACTGGAAAAAAACAGAGCTTTTCCTGAGGATATTTGACTCAAGGAGCCTAAATAGATAGCACATTGCTGTCTGGATAAATTCTCTCCAGGCTGCCTCCTCCCAGCCCCTCTGAGCTGGGCTCGGGTCCCCACAAGTGCACGGCAGATGCACCTCCTCATGGGACATGTGGAAATAACCAGGTGGTGGTGGTGGATTTCAGCAGGGACAAGACATACTCCTTGGTGGCTGCTCACTCTTAATTATTTTCTGCTCCATTAGTCTTGTACATGGTGTTGTTGAAGATGACCCAGGGCACTGTATTAGAAATGTGTGAGGTGCCAGCACCAGGAACATAAGGTCAGAGGGAGCTGGGCCATCAGGGGAGCTTAAACTCTTAAGGAAAGATGTTAAGCCCACAGCCATCTCTAGCTTCCTGTATAAAGCTGAGCAAAAGAAATAGTAATAATAGTAAACCCTCCATACTGAGAGCATTTCCTGGTTTACAGTTTTCCCAAGTAGAAATGCCCTCAAAGCCTCTTGATTGAGATTTATATAATCTCAGATTCTCATGTAAATTTGCACTTGGTGACCTGGCAGCAATCAAGGAAAAGAGGCGCTAACTGGGAAAAGATCCTGCTTCACTTTGTTTAAACGTTCAACTTGTGCTGTGAAATTGCATTTGTAAGAGAGGAATAAACTCCGAAGCCCTTCAGCAGAAATGGATTTCACGTATTTAGTGGATGCCTCAAGGCAATTTCTTTTCTTAATGGGATCTGAGCACAGCTTTAATTTTTCACATTTTATAAGGCTTTTCCTTGAAATTACTTTTTATGTGGTTCCTCTGTTAATGGATCCTCCACACTAGAGGCATGAGTAAAGAAAAAAACCTTTAGAGAAGGAAAAAGTAGAATCATACTGGGAAAAAGTCACATAGTAAATTGGAGATTACAGGCAATAAAACTGTCTTCTGTATTTTTCTTTGATAAATTCTGGTCCTATCTTCTTTAGATTTTGAAGGCATTAAAACATCAAGCTAAATCTTTGGTTTTTAAAAATAATATTTTATTAGGTGGATAGAGAGTCATAGGAACTATTTGGTCACAATATTTAATTGTCTCTGGGAGCTACGGCAGTTCTGATGTATTCTAATGCTATGCTCAAAGGCAGGTATAGTGACCTCACCTGAAAAAACCAGGCAATGTGTACAGACCCTTTGCTTAAAATAAGACACAAACAGATGAATTAGTCTTTCAGAGAATTTTAAGGTGTCCACCTTTTAACAGCAGAGTAATTATGGTGGACAGCAAAGGCAGAGCAAGATAATTTGTTTTCTAGGAGGCCATGCACAATAGGTGAATTTCATACAACTCCTGGAAAAAGTCCCCTGTTATTGTTGACGTCATTAGACTCTCCTGGTTTTGCCACTGGCATTTTACAACACCAGTGTCATTTGAATTTGACAGGCTTGTTTCTTTTAATGTAGCTGAGAGATGATTTTCCAAATAATAAGAATATAGATCGTTGTGTTATAATGAGGGACTTTTCTGAGATGCCTAATATGACAAAGATACCTTTTATTTCTCTTAGATCCTAATTTTCCTTTAAAAAATAAAAACTTACAGAAGAGTCCCATTATTGATCCGGAATCTAAAAGTGTTAGTTTTGAGGCACTGTAATTGACAAAGGCTTTTACAGCTCATTAACTGCAAGATTATGTGGCACAATTCATTAAAATTCTGTTTCACTGAATGAGTTTGTAAACACCTTCTGAGAAGTTATCATTGTTTGCATAATGCTGAGCTTTCTTTCAGCAGATACATTTCTCTGCTGCCCTTTACTGACATAAGAGTCTGGAATAAGGGATGGTAAAAAAGTGCTACCTTTTCAAGGCAAAGGAAAAAAAGGAATTGTGTTGACCCTGAAGCATAACAGATATTAACTAAACATCGCTATACTATTTTCTTTAGACCACTGTATTTATTAAACCTCTCATTCCTTTAGTACAGTGCACAGTTTTTTGCAGTAAGAGTTTGCATTTTAGCGCAAGTGTGAAACAAAATTTACAGAACAAGCCATACTTAGTTTTTCTTCCTCTGCAGTACAGGAAGAGAAACCAAAACCACAAGTTTCCAGCTGGCAAAACCATGAATAATCTTTTCCTCCCCTCTTGCCAAATAGATTTCAATTCTCTTTCATCTGGAAGCATTTATCCAGGAGAATATCTAACCTATTCCTTGTGGCTCTATGAGTAAAGTGTTGTGCTCACAATACAAGCTGGGCAAGTGCTTGCAAAAAATGACAAAAGATATAACACAAAGTGAGAATAGAGCATGTCGGAGTGTAGACACCCACTCCCATTCTCATTTTAGCATCAGTGGTCTCAAATCACTGCTGCTGCAGACATACCACATTTAACCATAATCACATCTTAAATCTTTCAGGTACCAGCAGAGCAGATGCTTATGTGTCCACTATGTTTTATGAGTCTGGGTGGCTATGGCCTGTCAAAGCATAGAGTAGATGAGCTCCCAGCAGCAAGAGATGGAAAGGGGTATTTTCTGCATTTTATAGCATTGACAAAACACTTACTACAAGAGTGCTTTGTCTGTCCAAGAGTATGTGCCTATAACTGAGCTAGTTGTATTAGGATCCCTTTTGTCTCTGCAGAGAATTGGTCACCATAGTCAGCAGAGGCAAGTGGGAGTTTTATTTATCAAATATCTATGTATAGATGTACCCTAAACTTCATTAATTATATTGACTATATTTTCCTTGACTACAGAGTTAACCCAGCATGCCTGTTTCAGAAACAATCATCTATTTTGTGTGCAGGTAAAGCTGTCAGACAACCCTCTCAAG
This sequence comes from Eurystomus gularis, assembly GCA_013400335.1. Lineage (NCBI taxonomy): Eukaryota > Metazoa > Chordata > Aves > Coraciiformes > Coraciidae > Eurystomus > Eurystomus gularis. The sequence goes on from VZZY01003832.1 coordinate 98,854, forward strand.
TTTGATTATCTTGGTAGTCTCCAGTCCCTCTTCTCTGTGCCTGCCTGGATGCTTCTGCTGTCACTGTCTTTCTCACCCTTTGCTTTAATGTATCTGTGGTAAGATAAGATTTGTTCCCATGTGAGACCTGATTAACTGTGTTATAGCTCTGAACTTACAGAAGCAGAATGTCATTGAATTTATGGACTTAAAGTGGATTAAGCAGTAAGTGAATAGGTCTAATGTGGTGAATCTAAAACAATAGCATTGTGCCATTTCACCAGAACTTTTGACGCAACTATGATAACACACCAGAACAGAAGGCAGTACCTGCTACCTGTGTTTACACCCACTAGCTGTGGCTGGGGCTTGATTATGTTTTTATGTTGACAGTTTTATTGTTGACAGCCCTAGTGCTGACAAGGTGTTTTGCTGGTTCAGCCAT
>VZZY01003833.1:0-32511 GCA_013400335.1 Eurystomus gularis
TTAGCAGGAGTTAGGGAAGACTTTAAATTTTGCTGGCATCTGGTTAGATAAGATTTCCTTCTCTGCTGCACTTCCCATCTCTCTTCTGTGATGTAGCTAAGGACACCAACAATCTGCCTTCCCTGCCAGATACCATCATGCAATTGGAAATACTATTGTTTTCTTTAGGCAGATGGTGATTCTCATCCTTTGATCCTTTTACTAAACTCATTAGAAAACCTGGCCTCAGATCAAACCCTAAAAAGAAGAAAAAAACAGAGAGAAAAATAAATGCCACAGTGATAAAGGTAGTTTGTAAGATGCTGGACAGAATAGAGCAGAAGCACCTATTTCTCTCTGCTTTTGTAATAGGGAATTTTACTCTCTGAGGTCTGCAATTTTTTCTAATACTAATCAAATCGCACTGGTCTTTGCACACAGACACACACACAGACATATAGAGGTGCATGTGAACATCTGTGTATATTTGTGTGGGTAAAACTAACCAAAGGCATCTCCTCTTGCTTCAGCCCATGCGTGGAATATAAAAGCCTGGTATGGCACCGGCTGCACTGAGGTGTGTGCTCCTCTGAAACACTTTGCTGTATGTTGATAAGGGATTTGTTGTTTTGAAAATAAAGAGTATTTTCAGTGGTTTGGGACATAAGAAGTGGAATGAATTACGGCAAAGTGACAGCTGACATGGCCTCTGGTGCTTATCAACATAAGTCAAACCCCTCTACACTTGGCAATGCAAAGTGAGCACAAAGAATATGCCTAGCCATGAGTTATCAGCTTAGCTCAATGCCCCTCCCTTGTGTAGAGGCAGATTTATCCTGTTGTGCAGGGAAAATGTCCCAGCTGTGTATTTGAGAGAGCAGGACAGGAATGGGAGGAAGCTGAGCAGCACACCCCTCGTATCCATTTTGTCTGCTAGAATAAACCCAAGGATCCAGCTATAGAACAGGACCACTATGAGATAACAGCAAGGCACAACAGTCTTCCTTTAGTGGCTGGACAGTCCAATGTGCAGAAATTTCACTTGAGCAATTTGGAATTAATTCTCAGATCTTTTACAGACTTCCAAAGTGACCTGGGTCAAGGAAACTGGGAACAGCATCACCACTAAAAAGATGTCCCTAAGTGACTAATCCAAGCTCTGAGAAAGGAAGGAACACAAGAATGACTAGACTGGGGCAGCTCAAACATCTGCCTTGCCTGGTATCCTGCCTTTGATTCTGACCAAGAGTATATACCTAAGAAAAAATATAAAATCAGCGAAAGCAGGCAGTCATTCTTCCCTAAAATACTTATCCCATCTCCTATAATTTGTAGTTCAAAAGATTTCTGAGACAAAGGTAGTGTCTTTCTATTTGGTAGCCCTTAATGTATTTTTATTTCAAATTAGGGGCATGAACCTGAGACTGGGGAGGACATTGGCCTCTCATGTAAATTCTGTGTTTTATTCCATCATGAACTACCTGGGTTATGTTGATCCAGTCAATTAGGATGAGATTTATTTATCTTAGCTAGCATTAGTTATTCAAAAAACAGAGGTCAGTGTGAGCTAGCTGGCTAGCTAAACTAGGTGTTCTAAAATCTCTGTTCAGATGCTGTGGTTAGAGGACCTCTATGGACCCATTAGCAAGATGAGACTGATGACTGCCTAAAAGCATCAGGGTGCAGGCAGAACTCTACTCATTACAGCAGGGAGGATGGTGCCCTCCTCCAGAGATTTTTATTATCCTCATGTCAGGGGTACACAACAAGTAAGTGGAACAAACAAACAAGGTGAGATAACAAACTGAACAGTATTGAGAGGGAACACTGAATTCAGGATTACGTCTGGCTTTGCCCATGAGAGGCAGCAGTGTTTTGAAGGCACCGAAGTAAAAGGTAGGTTTTAATTCAGGTTCTTTCCATACACAAGCTCTCTACTGAGATGAAGGAGGTATTGTAATCTCCTGGGAGCAGAGCTATCAAATTGGCTGGATGGCTCCCTCTGTTACAAACAGCATATTTTATGCAATGTACCCACAGTCTGATCTGTTATGGTAAATCAGCTTTTCTTTCTCTAATGCTGTGTGTGATTTTGCATATTTAGGTGGAGGGAAGGAGAGAGAAATGACCCAGGTGAACAGAGATGTAAAATGCTTTCTTGTCCAAAAGAGGGGAAGAACTGCTTGTGAACAGGTGGAAATGAATAACACTTGATGTTAGGTGTCTACACTGGCTGTTAAGGGTAGCCCTGAGAGCTCAAGACCAGGAAATCACCCTCTGTGCAGATAATGAGCCTACAAGAATGGCCTAAGGTGTGTCAAGTATACTCCACTCGCACTGTGCAAGACCTCACATGCCCAGCAATACCTGGAGGGTTAGTGTGCTACCAGGCAGGCCCAAACAAACTCTCCACAGGCAGGCAGTCTGCAGGAGGTGGAGTATGCCATGTTTCCTGCTGCTCCAGATGGTGCCCTTTCAGAGTAATGTAGATGTAGCCACTGAGGTCCTGCCGAGATACAGCCCACTCCTGCTGGGCAGCTGTACATGAGATCAGCAGCACTTTCCAAAGAGCTTGCATGCTGGCCGGTCTGTCCTCACTTCAGTCAGGAGGGATTGTTATTAGCCCTCTCCCTGTGACAGGTGCTTTTGGGAAAGAAAATGGCTCTGAAGGTCTTAAAGCATGAGATCCTCACCTTCAGGGATCTGTCTTCACAAGTTCACTCCTCCCTTTCTGCAGAAGGAGGGAAATATATTATTTTATTGTTGTCTTCAGGCAGAAGCATTGTTGTTTTGGTTTGGTTTTTTTAAGGAGTTAAATGCAAGGATGGAAATATCAGCCATTTCTCTTTCTGTCCTTTCTCCACTGATGGCAAGGGGGACCATCTGCACCAGAGTCACAGCTGGAGATCTCCAGCCTGAGTTGAAATCAGAGATGCCAAACTCAACTGCATTTTCTGCTCTCTTCCCTCATCTTTCCAGCCTCCCGTTTAGTTTTCATTTACGATCTCAACAGGCTAGAATAACTTGTGTCCTCAGCACTTCCCTCTATACCCTTCTTCTCCCTAGACCATGTAAGATCTCCCTTGTTATCTTTCTTTTGATGTTTTTCTATCTGTAATGAGTACTGCTATGCTCAGTGACCCAATCATCTCTCCAGTACAAGAAGGCCGTTTTCTTCCAGGCTGCTGTATTTGTTTTGGAGGTTGTCTTGATTCAGGTGAAAGTGGTTGTGGCCTGAATCTATCAGCCACTCAGTGTTGCTCAAATTACTTTCAAAAAGTAATTTGTTGCTGATTCCCACATCCAAAAACTTATTGTCAATCTCATGTTCTTGGTGACCGTCTCAGTAAAAGATAGTCACGTATCCAAAATTAGAACCCTGCTGTTGCAAACTCTGGGGAAATAAACCTGAGGTGCAAATGAAAAACGGGGTTTTAGAGGCAAATATCATCTGTTTCCAGTGTTCTTTTTGATGACTTGGTAGAAAGTAGGCTCCAAACTTTCTGGCCCTTCAGCAGCATTTTTAAGCTAGTGATGTACTGCAGGGGACATCTTATAGCTTTCTCCCTGCTGTTCTCAGATATAAAGACATGGTCTAATTTACCCATGAACTATGTCCATGGGTCAGCAGATACCAGAGAACCTGACACAAGGATCATCATAGGTATGCCAATAACAGAGCTTGTGGGCATTTTTTGCCAGTTCAGTTGGGGCAATGTTCATCTTCCTCAATTTAGGTGTCCTAAAAGCCAGATGTCTAATTTGGATTAGTCCTGCCAGGCTTCCTTATAATCAGTACAGAAGAACAGGCACCTCCAGAGGTTGCTTTATTGCAGCCAAAGTGTGTAAGAGAAGCTAGATGAAGTGCCCTCAGGAAGTGTTTATATATCCAAAATAATAGCAAAGGAACCCAAGGATGACCAGCTTAGACATCTAACTTTTAAACATCTTCATGTGGAGAAGATGGATCACGCACTTTATTAGAAAATCTAGTTTTCAAAACCAAAGCATTTCAAGGCAAAATGTTGCTTTCCACACATCTCCCAGTGCAAGAGATACCAGCTGGAAATTATGTAAATTTATTGTTTCAGTATTAAAATGTATATATTTACATTTGAATTGGTTTTAGTTGTTGAAGAAAGCATAGGTTATTGCACTAGAAGTGTTTAGAAATGTGTGAAATGCAGACAAAGCTGAAAGAAAGAAAGGGTCACCGTAAAATGGTAAAATATAAAAGGTTAAAATCATAGCGCAGCATTCTGGTATTCACATAGTTATAGAGATGGAAAATATCAGTAAGTTTAAGCTGAAAAAGAGTCTTTTCTTGTTTCTCAGTTTTGTCCACAGGGGAGCAGTTTATCAAAAATATTTCACCTTTGACCCCAATTCAGAAAAGGGAAAAAATTCTATAATTTACCCCATTCCTAATTTTCCTGATTTTCTTTGGAAGTTACCTATATTCACACAGGATAGCAGACTCACTGCCTTATAGAACATTTGTGGATCAATAGCTTAGTTGCACGTTGCAAATAAATGATGAATATTAGGCATTCCATTGGTGAATACAGGTTTTCAAGTAAATCAAGGTCTTTTTGACAGCACAAGATTAAGGAGTTTTTCAGAAAACCACACTTATTTTCTGGAGTAAGGGAAATGTATTTTCAACAACATTTAGGCACTTTGCTGCAAAAACTTGCCAATTAAAAAGGCTCAGCTTTGACTGATAAAACATGAGTGAAAATGGCAAAAACATGTACATAGAGACTAAGCTGAGGGAATTGCAACAATGAACTACAGAGGTGAAGCAATGCAGACCCAAGGCCCATCACTTAATGCTTAGCTTGTGATGCTGACATGCTGGAGGTATTTAAATATATCACAGGAGCCAATATATAGAGAAGAGAATGCATTCTTGCTTTCCTTCTTTCATCTTAAAACCCAACAGGTCGTTATTGCTCCTGCTAACATCAGTGCTGGGAGAAAGCAGAATGAAAACACCACTCAAGGGCACTGCTTAGCTCTCTCTGCAGCAGCCAAAGTCCAGTTCCCTGTGTACCCCCTGTGAGGATCCTTCTTGTCATTTAAAAATCACAAGCATTATAATGCATCCATGGCATTTACACTGCCACAGCCATCCATTGCAGGAAGTCAGGGGCCACTCATAGTACTGATTGACCTAATCTCTCTGTTATTGCAGAGTAGAGCTGTGAGCTTGTACCGGATATAAGGATGATTCTTGTTACAGAGAAGCAGTTAAATTTGTAGGGTGAAAAGTATATTGGGTGAAAAGCAGGACAATCCTCTCCGTTGGGGAATTGTCCAGTTTACTGTCAGCTACATCTGCTCTTTTGCAGATGAAGGATTTGCTGAGATGGATGGAGGTCCCCATTAGGAGCTGTACACCTGCAACTCCTGTAAACTTCAGTGAACTCTGCAGAAAACCACCACAGAATTAGGCCCTCCAGGAGACATATCAACAGATCTCCTTGCCCTAGATGTCAAGACACTGAATATAGGCAGAATATGCAAGAGGTTTTTAGCCCAATCCAGCAAACTGACACAACCTTACTGTTGCTATTTTCATTTTCTGTAGACTTCTTGCCAGAGTAGAAGCCCCATTCCCTGCCCTAGCTCCATGGTTGCACATTTCTGCTGCCAGCCTGTATTCAACAGGCAAGCAAGGACAGCATTTAGGAGGGAACCAATGTAGCTTTGAGGCTAAACAGGATTTATGTGAGTAAAATTACAATGCAGTAGGAAACTGTACCACATCCTGATCCCTTACAAACACTACTGTAACAAAAACTGCCCTTGGGTTTATTCTTACTGATCAGAAAAGATGGTACCTTTCTCAGACAAAGAAATTTTGTCAGCTTCACAAGAAAACTACCCTTCCCCTGATCTGTGCTTTACTTGCAGACTTAACTTTCTGTTTATGTTTCAAAAAATGTGGAAGTATGTACATATATGTACCTTGCTCAGTATCATCTTCTCTGTATAGGAAGAAGCATAAGATTGGCCTTGTTCCAAATCATGTTGAACACGCCACCTGGAAGGAACAGAGACATCTGGAAAATCATTCCACATTCTCTGAGGAAATTACAGGAGAAATACCGGATGATTGGAAGAACAGCCCTTTGTGGGATTCTTACTTTATCAGCCAATTTCACTTAGATTTTTTTTTTCCTAAGTAGCATATGTTCAGAACTTTAATAAGAAATCTTTGAGTTCTGGGGTTTTATTTATTTGTTTATTTAATTTTCCCTGTAAATGAAAAAAGTTTTAGAAATTTCACAGGTGGCAAGGCAGGGGGTGGGGAAAAAAAGATAAAAGAAATGTCAGATAGTTCACATATTAGAGTTAAAATGTGGGAAGGATTGTTCCCTTGTCTGGCATGTGGGCCAGATTCGCTGAGACCACAAGGCTCAACATGCCTGGACTGCAGCAGATCTGGCTGCAGAAGGAAGATTTATTGGCCAGTGCTTCCCCAAGTCCTTCTTCAGATAAGCAGGGTTGTTTCAAAAACCAAGAAGAGATACCTCTGGTAGGAACCAAAGTATAGGTAAAGCTGAGTCTCTGTGTGCCCATGTAGAGCAATGACTGTTGTGTCCTCTGGATATGGGGCAATGAGGGGAAGTGGGCATCACTACATGAACTGTACTTCTAGTTTCCTTGCAACACCTCTAATGTTCTATCCTCTTATATTGTGTGGCAGTTCTCGTATTTTGGGCTATAACTCCTGCACTGGAGTTATATAGATTTAGTGGCTCAATTTCCCCTCTACATCAACTTCTAAAATGTAAAAAGTGCCATGAAGTACACATGGACATCACAGGAGGAGACCCCAAGCTATCTCAGCCCAAACTGCTCTCTCATACCACTATATTTGATAGAATAGCAGGAAGCAAGGAGGAAAAAATCCACACCCTCAGCTTCATGTAAATGTACTTGCCATTCCTTGTTTCATTTTTTTGTAATTAGAGGAGGTGTGCAGGAGTGTGGAGGATGGAGGATGACAAGTCATAGATCCCAGTTCATAAAAATCTTGAGCATCTGGAAGCTTTTAAGCAGCTGATATGCTCGCAATGTATTTCTGAACCAGCCACCTGCATATATGTTTTCTGTTATTATTAAACTAAGCCCCAAAGATGAGAAGGTACAGGTGGAAGCTTTGAGATCCATCCTTTTCCCCACCTTCCTTTGTGTGTTTTAATCCTAATCTGTATCCACAAAGATAAGTCACTTCTTTAACACGTGCAGAAATTACATTGAGACCCATTGAAGACAGATGACAAGCTTTGATTCCATAATCAATAGCTAAGAAATTCATTAGTGCCAGCACAGATCTTTCATGCAGGAGGAGCTCTCCCAGTGGACCTGCCTGCATCAGAAGAGCTTGTGAGCAGTTGCTCTCCTCTATTACACTGGGCTCACTCCTGTGTCAGCAAATAGCCCTTTCCTTGCCTTCAACTCAAGGAAGAAAAGCTCAAGAGCTCAAAGACTGAAAACTTGTCTTCACCACTAACTACCCTCACAGCCTCTCTCTCTTAGTGTCTTTCAGCTTGGACATGAATAGAGTGCTTTGGCATCATTAAAGACTTGTAGAATAAGTGTAAGGATGATGCTCAGGAATAAATACCCTTACAGACAAACTATTCAAAAAGAAGTACCTACTTCTATGTACTTGTGTTTAGGGCTAAAATAAACTATCTAATTTTCAGAGTGTGGTAAGCACCCATCAGTTTCCAGGGATTTCTTTGAAAATAGATGGGGATGCAGCAGTGTTAAAAATCAGGGGCAAGTCTTTAAGAAGTACCTCTGATTTAAGTATATGCACCCTGTGTTCATCTGTAAGACTTATATTTGGTTTTTGTTTTTCAATTCCTCTCTGCTTATGTGTATTTTTTAGTAAAAAGAAACCAAACAAACCAAAAACAGAAAGAGAGAATGCACATCTCACCAAAACTCGCCTGATACTTATCTACTTAAATCACTTAAGCAATTTATCCTCAATATCTCTAGTGGAATTAGGTATCGTCTCTGTTAAAAATATTGGTAAAGATAGACGTGTTATCCCTCCTCATCTTCTCAGCTGAATATGGGGAATTGCACAGTATTTACCTTAAATGCCTCCTGGCAATAACAGTTAAACTCTATACTTCCCTTGGCTGTTCTGTGGTGAGGAAACATTAGCTGGGGTCATGGACTCATCTGAGGAAGCTGTATAAAATGTAAGAAATTCAAAGGGATCTCCTCCTGAGAGGGCTTACTTTTAGATTTCATTCTGCACTTACCAGTAATATTTACAATTTAGCAGACTTTCTACATTATGTCTATTCAGCTCACCTCAAGGTTTACCTGAATATTCTGGTATTTGCTGGTGCTGCTTCTGATAGATCCACACTGATGCTCTGGTTCGTGCATTTTTCCTCCAGTAACCCAAATAAATTTCTAACATGAAGTTCATGATATACCTTAATATCTAGGCCAGGAGTCATACTGTGGAGTGAGGAGACTAGATCTTTCCATTGGTAATGGAGAGAGCTTACATGGTTCAATTAGCCTTTACTCCAAATTTTCAGATATTTGGTGCCAGGCGAAATAAGTTCCAGGGATTCTCACCTAAAGAGTTTGGATATTTCTTTAAAGCCCCATGAGGATGAGGGAAAGACTCTATTTACCACATCAGACTTTGATCTAAGCCCTCGGTAAAGTCAAGCTTCAGTTTCCCTCTCCAAGTTGACCATCACTCTCACAAACACCTTCTCAAACGTGGCCCATGTTAGTGGCACAGCAAAGTAACGAGGTGCCATATGCATCCTCAGTGTTTTCAGGGGACACGTTTGTACCAGCAGCAAGCACAGGCACTACTCCAAGAGAAGGGAGGATCCCTTGGTTTGCAGCTCTGCTCACTGGTGTGCCAATGTATTCCTTGCAAATTCTGAAACCTAGAAGAGTAACATGTAGATTGGGACAAATGCTAATTTCTATGTGCTATATAGCTGTCCACACACAGCCTTGCAGAGGGGAATCTGCTGTGTAGAGCTAGGGAATGGTGGCACAGTGGTAGGAGCAAGTCCTTTAGACAAGGAAAATTCACAGAGATCTTTTATCCTCTGTCAGGAAAGCCAAGAGAAGAAAGAGAAAGGATGTGAGCTGAACAACTCATCTAAAGGATAGGCATTCTCAGTGCACAGGGACACCCCCAGTGCCATAAGTGTGAGCAGATTTAAGATAATCTCAAACACTGAGGTACACAAACATCTTTTGATAAAGATCTTTTCTCCCATTCCTCTTCTTCAACTTTGTCATTCAGTTCCTAGTGAAGTAATGGGAAAGCATCTGTTGCCTCTTTTGTTTAATTTGTAAATACTCTCTCAAAGGGCTGGCAGACCATAAGCAAGCCCAAGAGGCTACCATAGTGTCAGTCATCAATACCAAAGACAGGAACCCAGGCTCCTGTCCTCCAGGAGACAGCCTCCATCCTCACAGGAGCCTACCCACTGTATATCTGCTGAAAAGGTGTTTAAAAAGGGGCTTGGGAGATTTCTCCATGTACTTGATCTGTGGAGGTGGCTGAAGGGCAGTGGGGAGCTGTATACAAACCCCAGGTATCCCTTACATAGCCGGACAGGGTAATTAAAATGGATTCCTACTCTGCTCAAACGCATTACATCAGAGGCATATTTGGCCCAAGCAGCTTTTAAGTTTTTTATAAAGTCCAGTAATAGCTGAGGTTTAGACAAAGTTAGTAAGCAGAAATATCACTCATCTGTTCTTATTAAACTGCATGCTCAAGATTGCTTTATATGGAGGGAGGGGAGAAGATGAAATTTAGGTGTATAAAAGCCCTGCCTGGGGTGTATTAGAAAAGCAAGAAGGATCTTTACATTCCCTTTGCCTTATTATTACCAAAATAGTCCTTGGACTGTGGTTCAGTCATTTACTCAGTCCTTGAGACAGCAAACTTGTCACTAGCTTATGTGGTTGTTCTGCCCCACAAAGACTGTTAAAGGCCTCAAGGTTTCACCCGTGATTGTTATGATTACTATAAATTATCTTTTTATTACACATTGAAGTCATCAGACACTGAGCACCTACAAAATCATGTTTCTTTCAGCAGCAGGTGCAGGCTTTCAGTTCCTGAACTGCCTCTTACAGCTGCAGAGACAGCTGAGACAGCCACCCGGGAACATGGGAAGGAGCATACTTGGTTCCTCAGCTTCTCAGCTCTCTCACTGTCTTCACAACTGACAGAAACAAGTCTTTCCTCTGCCTGGCAGCACAGAGACTTCATGGGTGACATAGCTTGTTCCACTGTGTGCATCCCCCACAAGAAATCCAGAGGCAGCATCTTTTCCACATACACCGAACTGAAGAAAAACAGAGCCAGAAGTCTGGTTTCCCAGTTTTATGCTGACAAGTGGGTAACACTAATTAGCAAATACTTAGAAAATGTGACTCTTTCTTTGGAAGTGGAGGAAATATCAAATCAGTATAGACTCTGTCATTTAGTTCTTGATCATTTTTCCTGGGTATAATTGCACATAATTGGGAGTATGTAGTGCTGATGGGGCATTTTAAAAGACTCGTGTTCATCTCCTATGTGACAATGTTGTAACATGTTTCATGTCATCTTGATGTGTTTGGTCTGCTGCTCTGGTATTAATCTTCATCTCTCAGTCCTGCACTGCCTTCTGCTCCCAGACTTACAAAGGGGAAGTCTGAGGTGCAGAAGCATGAGGCAGCTTGTCCAAGCTAAACCAGCAGGAAGGTGGCAAAGTCAGTTTTAAAAATCAGGAGTTCAAACCTTTCCACTTGGTCAAGCATTTTGGTCATCCCAGCTCTTGCTTTGCAATGTTTATTTTAATGTCTCTCCAGATGCGACTAGTCTGCTAGTCCCACCAAAGCCAGAAGCCCAGTGGTGGTAGGAGGAAACTCTCACAGGCAGCAGCTTGTTTGTTGCCCTCTCCCTCCTTGCACCTGCCAAACATATTGTGATAAATACATAAAGACAATTATCACCTGTATGGACAGGCCCCCATATCAAGTGGGATTTCATCCTTGCCTCTTGCCCTAGATTAGGCTGATTGGCAAAGGCAGGTAAATATGTATCCCTTGTTTAACAAGATGGGAGAATGATGTGGAAAGCAAGAAACGCCCACAGCCCTTGCAGGTATGAATGCTCAGACTGATTCAAGCTCTTTCAAGTATTTTTTGTCTCCAGTGATTTACATTTTCCTGGCTCTAAGCTCTTTCCCATGTTCCTTTTCCTGCCCCCAACTCCGTCTTACCAAGACCTTCCACCACTGTTATTGTTTGTGAAGTGTGAGGAGAGTTATGACAAGGAAGGGATGTCATTAAACTACGCCGGGAGGAGATGTCAGCCGCCATGCAAACATCTTCCTGACACTCCACTTTCAAACGATTTCAGAAACTGTACTCAGATGATTTCAGGTTGGGTAGGCCTGTCAACTTGGATGGACACCACACATTGCTTTGGTGCCGGAAACGGCTGCAGAGCCTCTCAGCTGACTGTTGCACACATATGTACGCAGCACCGTCCCCACACACACAACTGCACATCATTATTTTTATGCCACTCCAAGACAGATACCCTTGAATGCTGTTGGAAGCATCAAACTTTCACTGAAAGTGAAAGCTTTAACATTTAGAGGATTCCTGTGTAATGCAAATGAACCAGAAAGGTAGGAAGGCATCCCAAATGCCACTCAATGCATTTATAAAAAGATAAGGTGACTGTGTCCTACCCTACCATATCACTTTATTACCAAGTGTCAGCGAAGAGCCAGGCAGCTGGATTGGTTGATGAAATCACATGACCTAAGTGTTATCTTGCAAAAACACATGAAATTACTCAGCTTGAATAGCAAAGAAGTATAAATATCCCCACACTTTATTCTCATCAGCCAGTCAAAGACTATGTATCTCTTTATTTTCTTTCATTTTTTCCTCCCAGTGGCAAAAAAAAAGTATTTTCCCCATCTAATTTATATTTCAAGATATTTTGCTATCTAATATATTTATACTATTTTCTTCAATATCTAATTGAAGTGCTTTATTTATGCATTATTCATTTCATCTTTGTTTTCCATCCTCGTTGTTAACTTCCAATGCAATTTTAATAGGCTCATGGTCAGAGATCAGGATGGCACACACTTTGATGCCGTGTTAACTCACTGACGAAAGGGCAGGAAGAAAGTGTGAGCAAGGAAGCCTTTAAAGCCATTCTTTCTGATCCAAATCTGAGCTGTTCCATATTGGTATGTGCCTAATCTTCAAAATGGGCACATTTTGTGGCTTTGCTATGGTAGTCCATTAGGTGTTTGGGTGTCACGTTTACAGCAAGCAAGAAGAAAAATGCCTGAGCTTCTGCAGATGTGGGACATTAGCCAGTGCCTGCTGAGGTCTGTGAAAATAACACACTCTGCTTGTTTTCATTCTTTCAACATCTTTGCTGAGCTGCTCACACAACTAAACAGAGGTGAAGGTGATGGATGTGGCATGTTAAACAGGAAAACGGGTTGGTTTTCAAGATTTTCTAGTACCAGGGGCAGTGCTACATAACAGGGAATGTATCCTAGACTCAGGCAACACACTGCTCTGTAGGCTGTGACCACCAGACAACACAGTCTGCCATGTGCCCAACCAGGGCCTGGTAGAGTCTTTCAACTTAAAGCACTCAGGTCTCAGATGGTTTTCCATCTCTTGAATGCCTCATAGGTATTAATTTTATTATACAGTCAGTCATGAGCATATATGCTGTCCTCCATGAGCAAAAATTCAGAACTTCTCTCTTAGCTGAAATAATCTAGCTCAGCCCAGTTGACATATGAAAGATTCAGGTTCAGTGCCCACTCCAGCCAAAAGCTTGCTTTCAGTTTTACTCTCTTCTTCCCAGCTGATCTCAACAAAGACATTCTGCAGTAGCCAAAGAGTTAATAACTATAATTCAGCCTATGAAAATCATTTATGAATATTCTTGGCATTTCTCAGTATAGGCACAGCTGTAGCTCTGTCTTACCCATGAACAAATATTCTTGGCCAAGACACCAGCTCACACAGACTATTAAAGGCAGCTTCTGTGGGAAGGAGCACACACAGCAAGCAATGCTAACTTGAGTTTACAACTGCTGCCCACTGAAAGTTGGCATGGGCAGGTAGTGGAAGTATTAAGTGATAAAAGGCATAGAGCATTGAAAGTGACAGGCAGCAGATGTAAATAGAGGTAATTTTGTGCATTAACCCACCAAATTCCATTTTAATGAACTTAGCTCTCCAGTCTCCATGAGACAAGACACTGCTAGACAAGTGAGAGTGAGAGGGAGGTCCAAAAATAGTGTCAGGAAGACAGAGGCTGCTAAGAAGCTGCAGCAGCAATCCCGCAGAGTGCACACTCACGTAAGTAAACCCACCAGCCAACTTCAGTTTGCACCAGTGATGGGAATGGCAGTAACACCAGGGATGCCTATGGAAGAATCTGTACTCACAGGATGATGAAAGGAAAGACATGAGGAGTAAATTATGCATTGCACATTCTAACAAGAAACTTGGCAGTGGATGGTGGAAAAGAGGGAGATTTGTGGGAGCGTGTTTGTCTGGTGCCAGTGAGCCTTTGCCTTCCCTCTTTCCTTTGTTTTGCACATTTATTCCCCTTGAATTAACTCATGGAAGAGGAACAGGTGCCGTCAGGATTTAAAACAACATTTTTGGTAGCTTGAAACTAGTGCTTGAATGGAAGATGTCAGCATTTCCTCTGAATTTGACAAATCAGTGGCATTGTAACAGGGCTATTGTTTATAGATGAAGCTTTTCTATTAGAGATTCTTCAGGTCAGTGGCTTACAAATATTTTTCAGAAAAATCTGGGACTTTTAGGAATTCTCTCAGTCTAATGAAACATCATTTTCAAGAGTTGGAAATAAGATAGTTCAGGTATTCTGTAGTTTCTCACTGAAATAAAGCTGTATGTTTGCCGGAGCAGAAATTCCTGACTTTGATTCCCTTTTCCTCATGTTTGATGGACAGCCATTGACATATGGTTGTGAATGAAGATTCACTGTCTACCTGAACTCAATAGCTTCAGATTTTCCCCTAGATGAATATTCATATGATCAGAAATCTATAAATCTCAGAACGGAAAAGTGCAGAAATGGCAACTTCATTATTCCTCTGGTTCATTTTTCTCAAGGATCTAAGTGTCAGATTTTCCTATGTAGTTGCTGTTTCAGAATCAGCATTCTCATCCTCAGTGTTTGTAATTACCTCACTTTAGTCTTTGGATGTGGTTAGAAGAGATGACCATGAAATCTCCGTTAAAAACCGGTTTTGTACAAAATGCATTAAATGCATATAAAATATTTTCCTATAAGCTGTTGCTAGATGCTTCAGAAACATGTTGGTAAGTCTGGTTCTGAACACAGGAAGGAAGCATAGTATTGCTGATTCGCTTACTATGGTGAAAAAAGCAAACAAAATGAAAACATCAGTGAAGATATTACCCTTCTCTGTGGAAAATGCAGTTTTAACTCAAATCCCCTCATGTTCTATCAGTTGTAAAATCATATGCTTTAATAAGGCCACATCCTTCCAAAACCTAGACGGCACTGTAAGCTTGATTTTCAATCTCAAATAAGTTTTGACAGGAAATTTTCAACCTGCCCTGAAACAGCAAGTGCAGTGCAACAGCTGTCTTAGTCAAGCCCCTGGTTGTGCTTGGTCTTTCTCAAATGCTGTTAATGGGAATGCAAAACAGTCATATGCTTGACATGTAAAAAGGGAAAAATCATCAGAGACTTCATGTGTGAACAGAAAAGGGATTGTATCCCTTTCCCCATGGATCTGGCCCTTTCCTAGGGTTCAAAAGAATTTGACTGCTTGGTGGGGAGCTATCTTTCCAACGTGAGAGAAGGAGTAAAATGGAAAACAAAAAAAAAAAAAGAAAGAAAAGTAAAAGAAAATTCCACTTGATTAGCTTCTTAGCACCAGTTGGATGTGACAACTCTTTGAATATGGATGAAGTCTACAAGAGGGATCATCTGCCAGCAGGAGTTGTTACCAAGGAAGTAACTGATGCTGGAGGTCAGAGGGCATCTGTCTCGCTAGCTAATGAAAGAATTGTGGAAGACAGAGCTTTTCTATCTGATTAATATAAGGGCTGTAATTCCTGCCCTTCCCACCCCCACACCTTTTCTGCTCTCTCTTTTAAAATGATACCAAGGCTATTGTTGTTATTTTAAGTGGGATGTGAAAAAGACTGTCCTAGGAAGAGCTTTGCCACTCGTAAATGATATTTTGGCCAATAACTTGTGCCAATCTCATCTTCCCACACAGATTCTGGAGGGGAAAAGCAACTTTTTGCTTTTGTCTCTGCCAGACATTTTTTCCAATCATGCTAGGAGCTGAAAGTCAGCGTTGATTTTCAAAGGGGAGAAATGGAGTAGTTAGAATGAGCTGATTAAGTGGGAATGTATATATGGGGATGGAAGAGTTAGAAGAAATAACTCGGAAAAGCTTTATCCTTAAAGGCAACAAAGACATTCTGGGATACAAATGTTGTTATAGTGCCTCGGATCAAAGAGAAAGGTAATTCAGTATCCTTTCTCAAGCAACGGCCAGCAGCAGAGGCTCAGCAAAAATATATAAAAATCAGGCAAAAATATAGGGAGTATTCTTAGGTATGTCTTCTCTGTTTAGCGTTTTTAATATGGATAGTTCATCCATACAACAGAGAAAGTTTGAGTCCACAGCTCATATATATCAATGTAGGCAAAAACTACTACTACGTTATCACCGTAGGTGTATTCCCTGTAAATGAGGACATATTGTTGTGTGCTTATACTTACAGTGTTAAACTCTCCTTCATCACAAAAAAGTGTGTCCATATCAATACTGCAGATTAGGAACAGTTTCTGGACAGTGCTATCTCATGAAGCATATATGTATGGGGATCAGAAGAGTAGTGGCCAACACTGTGCCAGCAACAACAGATTTTTTACAATCACGGGACGTTGCCTTTGTCCATTTTATGGCCAAATTTACTGCAGAGGTAACCTAAATAATCATATAGGTGTACTCCTTTTAGTTGCCCTGAGACCTCTATCTTCACCTCTGTGAAATACACACAGGCAAAAGTAGACCTTTAAGCAGAATCATGGACACAGACCAAGGACTGGGAATTTGAGGTTAAAGTCTCTGAAAGTCTGACTTGAAAGAAGACTTAGGCACGTAGCATTGCGCACCATCTAGTGCCTGGTAAACACTGCCACAGAAAGGCAGAATACGTAAAGAAAAATGTTCATAAAACAAAATGGACCTAAGACTCATAGAGGTCTGTCCCTGTTTTCCAAAGCAAGGCATAAACCAGAACCTTCTGTTTTGCAGGGAAAAAGTCCCTCTTGTTATTTCAATAGTAGTCACTTCACTCTCTGGCTCAGACTTTCAGCTGAAAATCCTTTACAGAAGCTCATCCTTTCATGGCATAAGTCAGCAAGCTTCAGTACAGTTTTGGTGGTTTTTAAGAGCAGATGACTTGGCCCATGTATTTCATAGACAGACCAAAGATTTTGCTTGACCTCTCTACAGTAGTGCTGGCTTGATCCTCTTATTTATTTACCTAGTAAATGCCAGTCAGTGAATTTAAGATGTTGTCAGAGACAACATCTATGCACAGGTCTTCCATAGCAGGATAGGGTTTCACAGAGTTTAATTAAGGCTGAGGATAAGACATTTTCCCCTCCACTGACAGAGGAAGAGAGAGAGGGTGTCTGGAACTTCTCCATTGTTGAGCTATCACTCACAAACTTTGTTACACCATCAATCGATATCATGCAAATAAGAAAAGATGCATATAGTGAGGCAGCTACTCCCATGATAATACTCAAACATGAACAGTTATAAGGGGCTATAGTGAAAGATACCTCTATCCCAAGGTACTGTGCCTCAAGTGTCCTTCTTCAGCTCACTTCGAAAGGTATAGAGATATGCTTAAAAGCCCTGTACCCTAACCCAGGTCCACCAAAAAGATGTCACTGCTGTTCTGCTGAGGCAGGTATAACATTTTATTGGCTCACACTTTCAAAGACGTTGTAGCAGAATCTATTAACAGAATTTACACTCCACTGGTGTGAAAGACTTTACTTGCCACCTGACAAAGGCAAAAGCTGGAATAGGGTTGCAGATTGCATTTTTAAGTGGATTTTATCTTTTGCTGATACATATATATATAGTTTACCTCTTCTGAACATGTGTGATTATGTAAGTGTGGGTGGTGGGGGAAGGGAAGCTGTTTATATCTCACTTCTAATTTTTCTATGCCTTTTAAGGTCTTGATAATATTAAGAAAACGTAAAAGGCTTCAGTAGAGGAGAGCTGCGGCTAATAGTTTTTCCTCTTCAGAGTGAATATTTGCACTTGCAAATAACAAATCATGCACTGTAGTGCACATTTGGTGTCTCTGCCCAAAGGCATTTGATCTGAAATTAGCATCATTCATTTCTGTGTGCTCTTGCACAGGCATCTTTAGGACAACCATAGCCCTGTTAGGTTCTGCATAATCCTGTTAGTTTCCTGAACAGCTTTAAAGAAGGAACTCACTTTTAAACTAGTTGAGCAGGTTTAATATTCCGTAAATTTACCCACACCTAAGACATCTAATTAAAATGTTGATCCTTCCATATGAGCAAGTCAGTCAAGACTTGCAATATAGAACACAGAGACAAAAGTGCTTTGTTAGGGAAAGTGTGATTTGGCTGAAAGCAGGTGTCTATCTTAGAATGAGATTTGTGCCCTTGACTTTGCAGACCAGTTCCCTGTTGACTACAGCAGAAAGCTGAGGGTGACTATCTTAGATGGAGGTATGCCTTATTACAAACCTGTACGTTTCT
This sequence comes from Eurystomus gularis, assembly GCA_013400335.1. Classification (NCBI taxonomy): domain Eukaryota; kingdom Metazoa; phylum Chordata; class Aves; order Coraciiformes; family Coraciidae; genus Eurystomus; species Eurystomus gularis. The sequence goes on from VZZY01003833.1 coordinate 17,885, forward strand.
CCAAATAGATCCAACCCATTCAAAAGCAAGTCTTTAAATCTGCACAATCTTGAAGTCAATATTTAGGGGTTTTTTGTAGACATAATAGAAAATACTGTTCTAGATTACAAGTGAGGAAGGATTTAGGTCAAATATGTTATTTGTCTGGGAAGAAAACAAACCTTGTTTTCCATTGAATGGAAATGTATGTATGCTCCTATCAAATAATAAGATAACATGATCAATTCACTTGAGTGAAACTGTGAAACTTGTATTTTGCTGGTGAGGTATTTTTTAAACAAAGCTTTTTCTTTTCCTTTTTCTCAGTTTCTTATATGAATCTGCTTGCTTTTAATTAAAAGGTGAAAAGTTCCATTTAGGGTCAGGAGAGTCACTCTTACAAACTGGAAAATAATGTTTTAAAAATTATTTTTCTGATGTGCATTTTGGCCAGTAAACAGGTATTCAGATATATCTGTCAATGCATGTGTGTGGCTGCCAGCACCTACCTACTGATCTGGGTAGAATCTGCATAGCCAGGACAGCCTTGAAGAACAGTGAATGTCAGAGGTGTGTAGAGCCTGGGAAGTCAGGCTCAAACAGATATATGGATGCTAAATGGATACTTATAAAATGGCAAGAAAAAGCACTCCGTGGGCAGTTTTAACTATCAGTTTCCTTCCATGTACAAAGGTATATTTTGCCATAACAGATGGGACCAGCGATCCATCCAGTCAGGTATCATGCCTCCAGCAGTGGTCTGTGCTTAGTGCATGTGAAGCCCTCCCTCTCAGCAGCACATGGTTAATGATGGTAGGGGACAGAAAGGACAAATTTCTCCTGAGGCCCTGCATCACTGATCTTATGTCCTATTGACACACATAAAGACAAATGTTCTGGCCAAATCTTTGGCTGATGCAGGTCACCTTTGTGCCTGGAGAATCAAGAAAGCGCCTTAGGTTATGTCTAGGCATAACCCATGAATGCAGGCAGGGAGTCCCATAGGCAGAAGACATCTGTGGGGAATGAAATATGGGTTTCAGGAAGGGCCTGCAGCAAAGGACAACACAGGCCCAGGACATCTCCCTCCATCACACAACCTGATCATAACTCACAGCAAGAGTTCTTGAAATGGAGGGTGTACCTATCCTTCACTTAGATTCTCTGAGGCTTCATCTGTCTGCTTTAGATTCTAGGATGATTGAAACAGCTGGGTACTGCCAGTTGTTTTCAGTGAATGAACCACTATCTTAGTGTGTTTGCCTGAATTTGAAGAGCAAAACACCAAGAACTCTTGTAGACATCAGGCAGAGCACTAGTGAGGAAGAGGAGATGGACCATACGCACAGTCCTGCCCAGCTTCACAAAGTTCAGTGTTAGGTCCAGCTGTGGCATGCTTGGAGCAAACATGTTTATCTCAGTCAGTCATTTAAAAAGCCTTGCTGGGAACCCTCTTGATCTCATGTGTAGTGGGAGCCATTGAGAGAGGCTTTGAAGGGAAGGGGAAGGAAGCTGGAGATTCAAATCTTCTGGGTGAGGAAGAAGACTGAATGCCTTAAGAGCCAACTTTCTTGATGATTTTATTGGAGCCCTAAATTGGTGGGTTTTTTCTGGGAAAAAAAAATAAGGTAACATTACAAAAAAAGAAAAGAAAATCAAGCCGCTCACTAGTTCAACTCCAGATCTCCACACCAATTTCAAATGAAGGTGTTTCCTCAGAGCACATTTTGTTCCCGGAGACACACTTGAGCTTGAGCAGAGAGGATTTGCATCTCTAAAAAGGACGGAGAGAAGGAGACAGCAAGGCTTAGCCTTTGTATCCATCTCCAGAGCTGGAGGAGGGGAAAGCCTGAGGAAGAAGGTATTTGACCCTCACCTGGGTAGTAAAGAGATCGGAGACAAAACAAAAACATTTTTCTCCAACAGGCCCACCTCCCTTCTGTTCCCCCAGGTCTAGCAGGGAAACCAGAGATGCAATTTCCTATTGTCAGGGGCTAATAAATAAATAAATAAAGGCCCAGATTAGATAACAACAGCCACAACAACAACAAACATGTAGCAGAATCAGGGGCAGGAAGGATCAGCATCTGCTTTAATTAAAAAATCTGCCTCCATTGATTTTTTTAAAAGGAACACGTTTGTAGGGAGATGAAAAAAATCTTCCCCCCTCCATCTTAGCTCAATGCATGGTGTATGTCCGCTGTTAGCTACAAATAAGCCTTTGATCATTTTATTGCTGTCTGTAAAATGAAAATAATTTTGCTGTGTATTTTCCTTTTTTTTATTTTTTAAATTGGGAATGTTAGGAGGGGAGTGGCAATAGACAGATCTACTTGTGAAACCTTTGAATGAGGGTGGGAGGGATGCCACAGATTGGAGAAGTTAGAATAAATGCAAAATACTGAAGCTAGCAAGGCAGGATCAGACTGCCAGTGCCCAAGGGCTGAAACAACCAAGTGTACCAGCCCCAGCTAAGAAAAACCCAAAATACCATGCCTACTGCTCCCAGCTGGCTACAATCCTCTCCAAACATTTAAAACATTTAAAAGCATGTTGGTATATTAAAAATGCAGGAAAACAAGCGTTTGAGCCCAAATTCAGCTGGAGCACTTCATTGTGCTCATCCTCCTGGGAGGACCAGGAGATGAGGGAGGCAGTGTGGAAATCGCTGGTGTCTGAGCAGGGGGGACAGGGAGGACAAAGTTTTCCTTGTACAAAATGGCACCTGGCAGTGTAAAACCAAGTATGAAGAGATGGAGGCAGGAGGCAGAGAGCAGCCCTCCTACCCAGAGCAAGAAAGAACCTAGGTAGATGCAGTGCAGGTTCCACCTCTACTGCCAACTTGCTTAGTATTTGTATGGAAATCACTTGTGTTTCCTGCTGTAAAATGAGCTTAACACCACTTTGCCTGCCTCCCAGGGCCTCCTGAGGGTAAGCAGATTAAAGGTTTGGAAGCATGTGGACACACTGCAGTGGGGACCAAAGGACGACTCAGTGCAGCTTTGGCTCAGGGGGATGCAGGGCTTATTGCAGCCACACCAGGTTGGGTCCTGCTGCCTCCAAAGTGGCCACGTTTCACAGCAGCGTGAGGAGTGCTTTCCAGGTGGTGGCTCTTAGGAAAAACAGGCTTGTTGCCCAGCTGGGAAGGGTATTTTAAAGTAACCTTCATCCACCTTCCTCCTCCCGCCCCAGTAACAGCAGCTGGCTTAATATAGTGGGGCTGCCTATGCTGCTCTGTGCAAAATCATTCCCGATCCTCCTGATAGCATCAAAGACCCATTCCAGGACAGGTCCTGCTCCCTTACCTTAAGGGGGTAACAGAAAAAAGAACTAGTTAGTCTTACAGTGCTAAGGAGTCTGGTGCTGGCCTTAGTGGGCAGACAAGGGGAACAGCAGAGAGGGAGGAGAGGACAAAGGGGACATCTCTGCTAGGGACAGTGGGGTAGCACAACCTGCTCCATATCCCCAAGAGCAGATGTCTTGTGCCTCTTTTGGCTGTGAATGTCTTTTAAGACAGTCACTGAGGGACTCCTTGCCATGAAAGTACATCAAGGTGACTGTAAGTCCATTACTTTCTAGGAGCCTGGGAGCTGCACAGAGTAGGGCGTGATGTGCTACCGAACAACGACTGCTTCCTAACTCGAAATACCAAACAAAACCACCTTTAATCTGTACATGTCAGACCACAGGTTTTTCTAGTTTTCCTGCTGGAGAGAAGAGCAGGGAAGCTGTTCTTTCCTCAGGGACACCACAGCATGGGACACACAATGCAGGGTCAGTGCATCAGATCTTGCTCCTGCATGGCCTCGTCTCCATTGGCTCCACATCTTCCATTCATAGGCAGCAAGGACAGTATGAGAGGGTGCGTGCATGTGCATGTGTACTCACTATATTAATACATATGTATGTGTATTTTTACATATCAGTTCTATAGGGCTCAGCAACATCAAAAGGAACCTGGATAATCAGAGCAGAAGATATAAAAGATCAAACAGAATATCTTTTAAACAGATCTGAGAAGCTTAATTTTCATCCAATGTTACTGCAGGAGCTTTTCCTTCTCTTTTTTTTTTTTTTTCCTCTCTCTGTTTTTTTTCCCACTTCCATGCGTTTCTTTGATCTGTTTTGATGTCTTTTTCAGCTCCTTTTTCAAAAAAATTCTTTTAAAACCTTTTTTTTTTCTTTTCCTTTCCCCAAAGTCATGAAGGCTTCTAAGAGTAAGAAACTAGCTACATGCAGCATCTCCCCACACACTTTCCTCCCCACAATGCACATGTACTCCACAGTCCCTGTTCTGCTCAGAAACCTCTGACTCCAGGGCAGAGGAATGAAATTAAAACTGCACTGAGTGAAATGTTATTTCCTTCATGTCAAGGGTTTTCAACTCGGTCACTTTTGAGTCCTGTTCAGGGTTTGAATTGGACTACATTTGTGGCAAAAGCTGTTCCCTCAGTTGTATGTCTAGCAAAAGGCCAACTTCACAGAGAGAAACCCGGCAGGCTTCATTTCAGACCTGTGCTATCATTTTACATTGACAAGGATGTGAGCGTAGGGTCAGGTCACCTGGGTTTTTCCTTTGATTTCCTTAAGGTCTGGACAAAGTTAGTTAACTTGCCAGCCTAACTGCTGAAGAAGTTACTAACTTCTGCAAATCTGCTATGCCTATAGGCAACAAGAAAAAATTAAATTTCATCCATGGATGAAAGTCACCAGAGAGGAAATACTCTTTCTTCACAGCTCTGTGGCACATTTTCTGCTCTGGTTGAGGGTACCCCAGAACTTCTCCCCTTAGCTGTCCCAGGTAGTTTGAGACCTGGAGTCCCTCCTAACTCACATCCCCCTGACACCCTGAAGTAGCAAGCTCCTACTCACAGCATTGCCCCATGCCACGCTCACATGTATCACTTCAACCTTTATGCCCCAGCATTGTCTCCCAGCATTTCTCTACATGTCCCTCAGCCACATGTGGGGGAGCTGGCACTACTCACATGCTCCTGACAGCCTCCCTACTCCTGACTGTGTTTCCCATTCCTGATTTTTCTCCCTTCTCTGTAGCAGACAAGCTGGCAAAAAGTCCTTCTTCAGTGAAGGGAGAGCTCACTACCACTTCAGAGCAGGCTCTCCACAGCATGCACCAAGCACAGGCAAAAGCTAAACAGTATCAGCTGAGTGAAGCCAGGTTGAATTTATATGGCAGAGCACTGTAGGGGATGGCCGTCTGCAGGGCAGATAAAGCCAAACCTCTTTTACGCTAGCCCTAAACAGGCTGGAAGCAAAGTCTCCTGGATGCCAAGGCTCGCTCTTCCTGCATTAAGACTCTCCCTCCCTCAACAGATAGTGCCAGAGCAGTAGGAGTGCTGCTCCTGTGTTTCTAATTAATATGACTGCAGTCTCCCAGAGTGTCCTCAGAGCTCAGATAAAATGTGGAAAGTGTAAATACTGTACATAGACACACAGACTTACCAGACCGCCTCGTCTTTCAAGCTGAGTTAGTCTTTCTTGCAGTAAGCAGATGAGCTCAGAGGAACCAGAAAAAAAAAGACTGAGCTGTTACAGCACAAGTTTTGTGTGAAACCAAAACTGCCCTGCAGATTGGAAATCTATTTTCAGTCATTCTAGTTCCTTCCAAAATACTAATAATAATAATTGAAGTTCTGAGGCTTTTCAAGTAATTTTTATCCACCAGCCTCCTCTGAAGTACAAAGCCAGCTCATGCCTGTCAGGCCAGCTGGGCTGAGCTCAATCCGAGACATGGGGTGCCAGAAATTTAATCCTGAATTTCCCAAATCTAATCGAAACGGCACAAGCCATGATTAATAATTCACTACTTTATTACTGATACGATGCCTCGGACTATCACAGCGTCTGAATAATTGATTTGCCAAGAGGGGCGATATGTCCTTTCCTAAAGCAGAAAAAGTTTGACCAAAGAGTTGCTGTGTAAAGCTGCCTAAATGTTTTTAAATAGTTTGAGTCTAGATCTCTGACATTCAGTTGTAGTCTAAGGACAAGCTGGGAAGAGGCAGCCAGGGAATGTTTCTACCATCATCTGTGGTGTAAGTCATATGCCTAGAAACATGGTCAAAGTGATAGAATATAAAACACTGGTTTATACATGGGGAACAAAAAGAGGAGAAAAGACTAGAAGAAAAAGAAATGAAGTTACTAGAAGGAAAAAAGACTTACCTTTGCAAACCTATGCATAGTAGAAATATTAACTATCCTTAGATGCAATTAATTAAATCTATGTCCCTTTCCTCCCACCCTGATCTCTGCTTTGGCTCATGCAGGCTCAGAGCTGCTGAGTCTAATGGATGGTGGATACCAGTATAAGAGCTGAGCAAAACTTGGTGTAGCAGAGCCAGATTTTGTATTTTCTCAGCCTGGAAAGTTGACAAAAATCTGTGTGGCAGTTCTACTGTGCCCTAGCATCAGAGTCAAATTTGGGCTAGAAATATTGTTTCAAAATTCTTCAGAATGGAGACCCTCAGATCTGGGCCTTGAGAAACTGTAGAGGTGAGTAGTCAATATTTCAGCTTGAACAATGAAAAAATTTTCCATCTCCCATCAAAACTGGACCTCAGTTTGGATAGGCTTCCCTGTTTATAAGATAGAGATACTGAGAGCTGGTGCCTGATTTCCAGCTATTGTTCTGGATGGAGAAGACCTCAGAGTACTTTAAACAACAGCTATCATTTCAGTTGATGTGGAATTATAGCAAAACCATGGGGTTAGATTTCTGAAGTACCAAAGGGACCCTTGGTGAGGGCCCCATGAGAGCACACTGTGGCCCTGCATTTAGAAAAACAGGATTTTAACTCTTTATCTCTTGCCAAATATGTAAGGTGATAGCTCTTCTGGGAATCAGTACTACCTCCATGCAGTCTCACTGAAATTTTCAGAACAAAATGGCAACCTCTACCATTTTCAGGGAGCAAAACACAACAAAAAAAAAAGCATTTTATCTGCTAGCTGAAAAAACCCTCCTCTGCCTTTCCTCTCAGTTTATTTTAACACAGAAGTTTGTACCCATAAAACGAGCCACCTACTAAACTAGTAGTGAAGGGGTTAACATAATTGGGGCTGTTTTCTCCCCTTCTCCACTTTGCCTTTGGTAGTTAAATCGAAAGCAAGTGGTACTGCCTTATTACTATTATTGTGCTGAGATATTGCATTAAAGGAGTTTAGAGTTTCAAATTGAATGTCAAATATAATATCACAGTAGAAACTTGAAGTGTGCAGCTGAGCTGCTCAGCTCCAGAGGGTTAACGCTGCCAGCCTATCTGCCCAATAGCACAATGAGCAAGTGATCTCCACTTCAGCCCACTGAGCTATCCTCAGATGCTCACCAGGACTTGCAGGGAGGACAAGGGGGCCCTGATGGATGTCAGGCAGCTGCAGATGGAAGGAAAGAGAGTTTGGCGTAACAAATTGATTGCTGGGGAATTGATTGGAGTTCTGTATCGCCTCAGCTGTAGCAGCCAATCATAACTAATCAACCCTTTGTCCCTTCAAACTGGAGCAGCGTCATGCATGGACCAGGGTTGGGGAGAATGTCTTTCATTTTCTTTGGTAGAAAAGTTCCTTGTTGGAAAAGAACCGTGGCCATAGCTGTATGATTTTTCTACCTCAGTGCTCAGAAGCTGAATAGTTTCAGGTTTGGAGTCATTTTCTAGGGGCATAGACACAATATTGTTAATGTCTTTCCGCAGTCCTTCCTCTTTTCCTTTCTTAGACTGATATGTCCTTTTTCTGCAGGGAACACTAATGACGTACGCTAGATGATGGAAAAAGTGCACAGTACCACATACAGGCTTAATGCCGCATATATGTGTTTATCCTCTTGTAAATGTGAACTAAAGTGTGTTAAACTAAATCACTGAGAAAAGCAGATTAGGCCCATTCCAAGTTTGGAGGAATTTATATACAGCCCAGAGAAAAAAGACCCATTGAAGCAAATTTTCATTCAGTGCAATGAGTTATCACAATAAAGAGTTCCTTGGGTAAACCCTTTATTCTGGTCCCTTTTCTTAAGTGGCTGGAGAACTGCCAGTGTTGTTCATCTTCCCCAGCCTCACCGACATCAGTGCAGTTGTGTCCTCTTTATACCAAAACTTGAGTTGTTTAGAAAGCTCACTTGACATGGCAAAACTGTCCTTCAAGTGCTGTGATAATCCTAGGCTTAGCTTATGCTTTTAGTATGCTGAAATAATTTGAAAGTGCCTTAGAAGTCTTGTTCGTATTTGCTGGCTATGATCAATATGAGGATCAAGAAAACTCCCTCCTCATCTCCTTTTCTCCTTTCTTTCCTCATAAATCTTCCCTGAATATAGCCCATGTAGGAATAAAACATGCCTTGCCTTCCCTATTCCCTAAGGATCATGTCATGAGGTGTCAGGATCAGCCTCAAACTGCTATCTCAGACTGCCCAGAGGGACTGGTCCACCATTTAGTGTAGAATGGAGCTCATCAGTTACCTTCTCCTGATATCTGAGAGAATTTTGCTGGACACACCCCACAAAGCACACCAATCTACTATATAATGACAGTGTAAGAAAACTGCATAACTGCCTACTGTGCCAGGCCACTGATTTGCAGGCAGGACAGGGGAGATTTCATCTCTTCAAATTCACTGTTCAGCAAAGAAGTTGCATGTGTACCTAAGACCATCTCTGCTCCGCAGAGAACATTAACACATGCTAGACATAAAGAATATGCTACTTCCCGCTCAGCTTTAAGACAGTCTTCAAGTCAGCCATGTGTCTCAGTGCTTTGCTGAACAGGAATGGGTCAAGTCAGGCTTCCTTTGGGACGAAACTGTTAATTACTAAAAAGCAGTTTTGCACTTGGCATCATCTTTAGATTATAAAAAGATCTATAACAAACAATTGTCAAATTAAAGTCCACTCATCACAGGAATTGTGGTATACACACTGTTAAATAATTCCAAATGAAATGAAAATTTTATTAATGCAAACATCTGAAAGAGATATACCATACTCAAAGCAGGTGAAAACATATAGCTATAGCTATATCGCAAGTCTACTGAGAGTGAGAACAGTTCATGTAGGAAAGTTTTGGATCAATTCTACAAATGTGAATTTCCTTTTACTTTTCTTTCCTTTTACTGAATCTTTCTGAAGATTTACTGAATCTTTCCTTTTACTGCTGTGTCCTTGGAGTATAATGAAGAAAGATGGTAACTTTAGTTGATGCTGTGTCTTTGTGTTTGTTTACCATGTTGCACATTATATTGTAAAAGATTAAAAACAAAAGAAAACTAAAAACCTGTGGGGTTAAGTTAGAATTTTATAGCCCTGTTGGGAAATAAGATGGCAAGAGCAGCAGGCTCATCCTACAGATGCATTATATTTTGTGACAAACTCTGGTGCACGCAGAACATCCATCAATCATTGAGATAATTTTCCATCTCATCAATTATGCAAATTAAACCACAAAAACTATGTTCAAATAACGCTAAGGGCCTGACATAAACCCAGGAAAGCGAGGCAACTTGGAGCGAAGGTTGAAATCCTACCCTCCCTTTGCCCTGCCATGCATTGGCTTTTCAGGAGACATGCTGCGCACGACTGCCATGGCAAAGCACTCTTTTTGTTTCTGACAGCAGCTTAAGTATCAGCAAACCATGGCACGGCTGCTAACAGGAGCCTGAGGGACAGAGCTTGGGATTTCTTTGACTGATATTCAATGTCCACTCTTTCCGGGATGATTAAGACCAGGACCTACCTCACATGTTTGTGAGGGTGTACCGTGGCCTTTAACACCATGCTCTGAAATACTCTGATACTGATGGACAGACTGTGGCCCACTGGCTGGGTGTATGAGGTAAGAGTATGGAGGGAGAAACCTCAGCTGGGTTTATCACTGAAGACCCAACAGAACAAAACTGCTCCTAATATGGTGGTCCTCCACCTCTCTTATGAGTTACTTTCACTTTTCTTCTTTTTGTCTATTATGAATAGAGGAATTCATTTGCTTACTCAATGAATGGAATGACACCTAGGTAGAGGAAATTCATCCATTTTGAAATAGCGGTGCAGGTCTCACACAGGTGGCAGCTGTTGCCCATGTGGAGGTATTGTCATTCCCCCAGCAGATCTTCTGCAAAGGCAGAACAGCATAGTGGGAGTTCAATGTCTCAGAACTCAAAGCTTAAAGTGACAAGAATGGCAGTGGGTAAGATGTTTGTTAGCTTTTCAGGGCTTTGGAGCAATCTTGCAATCAAAGCTGCTGTGTTCTCACTGATGCTATGTTGTCACTATAAGGCCTGAAGGAACTGCAAACACCAGTGCAGATAGTGTAAAGTAACTATTAAGTCATGGAGTAAGGAAGACTCCCCAATATTCAGGTTATTTAGTAGTAATAGTAGCAGTAGTAGTAATAATAATAGTAACTGAGAACCACACAGTAAGTCTTCATCTTCCTCAGTTTTATTTACTTCAAAATCAGGGCAGCAACTCACTTGACTGAATATGTGTGTCCACAGCGTATGCATCTGTATCTGAATAACTCTCTCTTGGCTGCCTCTATAGTAACAGGAAGTTAGGCAATACGGTCAGCGGAGTTTGATCAAGATTCATTTCAGCTCAAAATAGATTCCATGTTTTGGCCACAAGAATTTTACTCTAAATAATACTGACTATATTGATGAGATTTCAGTTTCTTACCAGGGCATCTGGACACCTGCCTCAAACATTCACACCTACACTGTAAAAGCTACTGTTAGTAGGGATTTATTTAGTGATTGTCCTATGTTTGGAGCATCCAGTTCTAAGCACTCTGAGTTATTTCAAGCCACAGAGAAAGTAAGTCAGTCATTGTAGGATTCCCTTGGTTCTGCAGCACTCTACTCTTTGAAATTTGAAATGTCTTCCAGTTTGCATAGAACTTAACCAGCTTTCATCAATGGCAGAATGATGCTGTTTCAGCCTTTATATAGAGCAGTTTCACTGCCAAGGGTAGTCAAAAGAAAATGTAGAGGATGAAATGTTACCCAGTCAAAAAGATTTGCAGACAGAAAAAAAAAACAAATCAGTGTATTTTTCTTGCCAAAGGACAAGGTTTTTTTAAATTTCAAATGCAAGCGTCATAAGAAAAAATCCCATAAGAAAAAATAAAATCTATCTATCTGTCTATACAGGCACTGGGAAGTTTGGGAAAAAAATACAGACATTCAGAAAGATTGCTTTTATCAGTACACTCACACCACAAAACTGATTTTCCCTTCCAAATTATTACTAGTGAAGCTGTTTTGTTGTTTTTTCCTTCTGCCCCTCCAGTTCTGATCACAAATGCATTGCTTGTACTCCCTGTTGGTCAAACTCCACATTTGGTATGCGGCCACTGGCTCTTAAATGTAAGCAAAGAACTATACTCCACTGATTTGTGCCAGTGAAGCTGTATTTGGGAGATAATTGTTCACTAGGTTTATTTATTACAGTCACTCTCACAGGATCTGCATCACAGTATGGTCACAGCATGTCTCTGGAAATAAAGCAAAATGAATTGTATAAATAAATCGGGTACATTAACTCAACATGAGCTTTGCAAACAGCAATATAGTCAATAGAACATACTAGTGAAAGTGACAGGACATTATATATTCAATGACACATGCTAACGAAGGTAACAAGAAGCACTTATTCCATAAAGCATACAAATATCATGTAGAGACAGAGGAAGTTTGAGTCACATCCAAGTAAAATGTCTTGTTTCTGGCAGGTGAACTACACTTGACAGATGTCCTCATATACAGCAGCACCTTGCAATGATCTTTGTACCTAGCCCAACTCATCTCTCATTAGCAAGACATTTCATTACCAGTCTGTGGGACCATCCTCTCAGCATTGCTGATTTCTGTCTGCACAGCAGAAATACTGTCTTAGCCAACAGCTTCCTGTAGGTGACTGTCTAGCCAGAGAGGGAACTTGGCACTCAGTAAAACCCACCAACTCAGAAAGCACCTGAGGCACTTTGCAGTCACATTTGCCGGTTACTACTCACTGCTTTCTCCTCTGAGACAGTAGTTCCACATCTTGTAAGAAAATAATTATTTTTTTTAATCTATTCTTCATGTTTTGTTTCTCCTTTCCCTACTCTTCTCATCATGGAAGCCTTCCAGCAGGACTCTGATACCTATTTCTCCTTGTGGAGAATATCCACTGACAGTGAGATCTTCCGGAGTGACTGGAGACTATGGGAATAGGGAGAGGAAAGTATTATAAAGGTTCTCTTTCTCTCTCTGGGAAATAATTCCTCTCCTACTCTGTCCAGTTATGTAAAGACTTAGCACAGGACAAGGGGAACTTCTCAAGTGTTTGTCTGCCAGGCAGAAGCAAACATTAGCTCTACAATGAATTGTGACTACATTCAAAAATACAGGCAGTTCCATACGTGCCTTTAATCTGGGAGAGATCTTTGATCACTTCGGGTATTTTGACTTGCAGTCCTTTGACGGTCTGTCTTACTTTGCACTCTGATGGCCTCTAAGTAAATTCACTCACTGCTGTTTGACTTGGCTTTTCTGCACAACCTGTTTGGGAAAACCACCTTCAAGACAATGTGCCAAGGTATCTCATTCATTAGATAAAAGTCTTTTGGTTTTCATATCTACCCCATGGTGTACGATAAAAAGTCCATTGATCTTAATGGGTATGTTCCCACAGACCCTTTCTAGACATAGGTCAAACCTCACTTGCATAAAATGTTAACCCACCTTCTTACCCCACAGCCCAGACTCCATCATTAACACAAGCTAGCTGAATGTCCTCTTCAGGACACTGCAGTGTGCAGAACAAAGAACTGTTGATTTATTCACCTCTCTCTGCCTTCTGTCTTTGTTCCCTGTCTCTAATCTATGTTCATGCATGAAGCCTGACACTGTGGCATGCTGAGGTGGATCTCTGCCTTTATAGGACTTTTCAGAGAACTTAGTCCTGGAAGAGCTGCAAGTGACCACAGCAGCACCCCCACATGCACTAGAAAGTTAAATAAGAAAAGAGCTAGTTTGTGCATTGATTTTGCCAGAATGCTGGAGGGACAGTGTATTATAGCTAGTAGACCATAAAAGGTGCTTTGCAATTCTTTCATTCTCTTTCGTCATACTCAGCTTGATTCTCTCAGCCACAGGTTTTAATTAGACAAAAACTGTGTTTTGTCTCTTTCCAGGCTGTGAACATTTTGTAGAAAAAGAACAGAAGTGATTATGGACTCAATGAAGTAATGGATGGTTGTACAAAAAAGGAAGTGTGTGTGTGCATGCACTTGTGTACTAATGTAGTTGACATAACTCAGATGGCAATGAAAACATCAGAAATATCCTGCTGCAGCTCCGGCCTACCGGAAAAGCATAATTTTGTGTCATCAGGAAAACACAGATTACATATATATCATGGTTTAATAGGATTAATGCCCCTTCCTTCCCTTTTCTCATACTATTCCTCCTTTTAAGAAGTGGTTTACCTTTGAACCGTTTTCTCTTCAAGATCCACAGATGGATGAGTAAAGACATGACTTCAATGATTACATTTCCATTGTTGATGTAAGCCATAGAACTAAGCTCTTGGAAATCTTTTTCCCATCAATTATTGAATGGCTTAGTTAGGCTCTATTTAGGTGGATGACCGTGACTATGCTAAAGGCAGTTCAGCTGATTCTGGTTAAAACAGACTGAAATCCATGCATTCAAAGCTCCCAAACTCAAAGGCAGTTCCTAACTCTTGTTTTACAGCTTATCTTCCTCCTCTTCTGTCACCTGTCCCTGCTATCCTTACTCCTCAGCTCAGAACATTCCCCATTCAGCATCACTGTTACCTCCATCACTCTTTCTTCACTCATCCACTTCAGCCAAGACCAGAAACACCTGCTTTTCATCACACCATGGAGAGGTTGATTCCTGTTTATACGTCCTCTGTACCAAATTATACCAAAAACATAACACATGCCTTTAGCTAACAAAAGCCTTCCTAGAGTCACTACAGTTCACCAAATCGCCCTGTGATTTATGTTCATTAACATCATGAACATTACAGTGAAATTTTTCACCTTGGCACTGTCTTCTTCAAGCAATAAAAAGTGAATGACTTCCACCAAAAACTCTTTTGTCACAGCAATAGGAAAACCATTTTCTGAAAATGTGGTTACTCTGCCTCAGCTTGGAGCACAAGTCAGTGGGTTCAGCGCTCTAGATTAATAAACATTTCTTAGAATTAATTTATCTGTGAAGGCTAACATCTTCCATGTAGCTCTACATGTCAGATAGAAATGATTTAGCTATGCAAGATGAAATCCCAATATGTCAATATGATCTACTGTAGAAACAGATTATTTTTCTTTCTCCTTTTTCCAATATTAGATAACTAAGTCTCCATCCAGAAACAAAGAAACAAAAGAAACCACACAATATACCCAATAGCATTCAAATGTAATGTTTAATAGTAGCCTAACCAATAGATGAGAAATTCTTGATGAAAGCAATGCTATTCTACAGCATCTCAGCTCTGCATGTTTTTCCAGAAGCCCATAAATTTCTTTGTTTCTGCCATGTGTTGTTTTTTGTTTGTTTTTGTCAGAAATTATTGTCCTGGGAACATTTGTATCTCTCTGGCCCAAACTGAGATAAATTCATC
>VZZY01003833.1:33283-66258 GCA_013400335.1 Eurystomus gularis
AAGTATGGTGCTTCCAGTGAAGTGGCAGAGGCTTTTCTGATTATGTTGTCTAATTTGAAACTGGATTGGACAAAATAGCTAATTTTCAGTAACAAGCTATGCTGAAACTTGAGGTGAGTTAAATAATTCTAATGGGCTTTGGGAACAGAAAGAGGGAAGGGTCTACTGTGATGATCAAAGAGTTTTAGTTTGGGCATCACTGTGCAACAAATTGTTCATTAAAACAGTAATAACTTCTATCTAATGATTAAAATTAGAACATTTCTGATCACCAACAAGAAAAAAGTCCTGTTAGCAGCATTAACCTGCCTCTGTCCTTTGCATTTTACACCCCAGTCACTTACAAGAGAAAGTGAACTCTGATCTTAACAGCTGCATTATCCATCTTAAAATTAGCCCTTAGGGATCACTCTCAGTATTTACACAATCACACCCTGTATGAGGAAAGGCTGGTGCCATCACCAGCCCATAACTTACTGTGTAAATAATTGGGAAAGTGAGGGAAAAATGCATGGTTAGTGGAGTTGAAGCAATAATAAGTCAATTCCCTTGCATATTATTTTTTAAGATCAAAAAGTACTTTACAAACATTCAACTACTAAAGTCTGCACAGGCTTTGATAACATGTGTTACCAAGATTTGCATTCTGTACTGCTTATTACTAACACTATTAATAATACTGTTTTGCATTAGAGTGGCAAATAGAGATCTTAATCAGGGCCTGGAGGCCTCTTTCACTAGATCCCACAAACCTATATAATTAAAACAATGACTAGTTTCAGAACCTACAGCTTTACAGGGTTTGGGTGGGATTTATCTCACCTGACTTTCACCATCTAAAAGCAGGGATCACCACTTTCTAAAATTAGCATGACTGGTGTAGTTAGCAGCAGACAAGATGTGTTTCTGGCAGCCACAGCTTACTGGGCTTCTGCAAGGACATCCACATGTAGTAGTTTGGGATATCCAGGGAGTGAGATAATATACTCTTACGGGTCTACAGATTTTAAAGATTGTAAATCCTTGAAATGCAGCAGTCTGATTTGTGCATGCGTGTGTGTGTGTGTGTACTTGAAGCAGCTTGTGTGTCCATCTGCACGCAGAGAGAAATATATATACTGATAGATGGATATTTTTATATGACTCATTCATATATTGCCATTCCTTAATGGATGCTATTTGCTTCTTTTGAAACCACCCCTGACTAGCGTATCAATCCATATTATGTAGACATCATTGAGAGAGGCATAACAAGAAGCAATGGCTTAAATCCTAAAAAGGAAACATTTAGCTTAGACATTAGTATAAAAAAATCTTAATGATAAGGCCAATTAGGCACCAGAATGAGGCACTAGAGGTCTTTTCAGAGGAGGTTAAAAAAAGGACTTGCTTCAGGGGTAAGGAAGAAAATAATGCCTGTAATGCAAGTGTATCAGGCAGATAGATAGATAGATAGATAGACAGATAGATAGATAGATAGATAGATAGATAGATAGATAGATGGAGTGTGTGTTTTTGCATGCATTCTGTACTGTGTTTACATGTGGATGTGCATATAAGATAGGTTCTGTGAGTGTATTTACAAAGGCAAGAATACATCTATATGTAGGCATTACAGACATGAATTGGCCCACAAAATATCTGTAAAATACAACCTACAAAATCAAGTAAAGTAGAAGGTTTTATTTGTCTGCCAATCTGATTGTTCCAGAGCTTTTTTATACTCTATGAAAAACAAAGTGTATGGAGTTCAGTGAAGTATGATGAAGCAGTGACTGTACCTCTCGGCTTCCAGACAATGACTTCTTCAGAGGTAATGTTGTCTGCAAGGCCCGCTATAGTCTTATCTACCAAGCAACGATGTTAGAAATCCCTCTGCTTGACCTTCAGCAGTTGTCCACATCAATGCTGTAAATCCTGCCATCCCTGAGATAGCTTTCTTGTCTTTCTAGTCCAGACCCTCTCTGTGTTTGCCCTCTTCAAGAAGTGGGTGAACTTCAACAGATGGGTTCTCCCTCTTCTCTGCTCGCTTTCCTCTATCTGGGATAGAGACAAGTATAGACAGAGAAACATTTCATCTGCAATTCAGAAGTGCTAATTGGATGACTAGCTCAGGAAGTGTGAAGCACACCACATTGCTTGACTTTACAATAGAAAGAAACATTTACTCAGATTTTATGTATTTGTAAAGACCATCATCCTTTGCGTTCAAGTTTTACTGTGGTCTTTATGAAACAATTTTGTTAATCTTGGCATTTTTAGTGATACCAAGATAGCAAAAAAGGTCTTGTGAGGTGCGAAGGAGGTGCTTTTGTGCAACCACTTCATCACCACTTCCATCTGAAACTGTTACATCCAAATGGAACCTACTCCAAAGTCATCTGCTTCTAGCTCAGCTTCAAGGCTTCAGAACACTAAGCAAATCTCTCCCTGCCTAGCCAAGCATGTATTCACATGCTTCACTCCGGGGCTAGAGTAAGTGTTGTCAGTTACCAAGGAAAAGTAAGCAAAGCTGGTTGCAAAAATTGTATTGCTGAAGCAAAAAATGGCTTGCCCCAAGACACAGAAATTTGTGGCAGAGCCAGAGACTAACTCCAGATTTCCCAAATCACAAAATATTTCTGTAGCTGCTGGAAAGCACAAATTATGCAACAGGAAAGGGTCATGCTGTTTGCCTGTGACCAGTACTGAGCGTGTCCAAATCTGCAATAGCACAGGAGGAAAGCTGAAGGAAGAAAGTTATGTTCTGCTTATTCTGCATCAAACCCTTTCCCTGAAAAGGAGATGGGCTGTGTAGATGCTCATGGCATTCCTAGACAACTTCCCCAAGCAGCCAGCCCTTCTGTGCCAGGGGAATCTGACACCCAGCACTGGCACACTGCTTCATTCTGGTTTTCTTGGAAGGGGAGAGCTAAAAGAAATCTCTGGATGGAAGCCTCTGGCACTCAGCTCTTCTTATTTCCCTCACTCTTCCCTTCTCTCTTTTTTAGTTATCATTTATCTTTTTTAGTTCGTTTGGACTGTTGGTTTCATTCCAGCTGGAAAGGATCAAAATATAGCTGTTGGGTGTGCACAGAAAAAGCCACCATTGTGGAGGAAAAAAACTGTACAGAAATAGAGACACACCCTTGGGCTCTGCCAATCTAGACACTGGAGGTGTTTCTGCATCCATTTGCACAGAGAACATACATACACATGTGCATGTATGCACAGATGACATTTAATTTTCCAAAGCAGAAACAAACTAGCTCCAAATTGCCCTTCCCTATCCTGGGCGTTAGCCAGGCTGTGGACACCCAGCCCCAGCAAAATGGTGTCCTTCATCTGTACTTGACTGAGAAGTAACAAAGTAGCTTCTCTACACTATTTCACACCAATTTACCTGTACTTCTTGGTGATACAGAGGAATAAGAAGAGACATAGACAAAGGCAAATCTTAGCTCCTGGCCTGTTTGCTGGAACTGACAGAAAGGATGCTAATATGCTGGGGAAGTTTGGGGAACACTATGAGCCTGAAGGTTAAATAGAGTTATAGGTATGCAAGCCTAGTGTCGTGTTTACACAAGTTCTCCTTTGGGCCAGTGCTTTGTGCCACCTAGTCCAAGCAGTGAGTGCTCTACCAGAGAACAGAGCTGCACAGTCTTGGACCCTGAACTTCCCTGCACTGAGGCAGCCTTAGAACGTAGCAGATTCCCCTACCCTGCACAGAAATGAAATTCAGGACGGGCTTCAAATAGTGTTAGGGTAGCCTAGGAAGCCTTAGAAAGGATGGATTTGGTCAGGTTGACAGGTTTGTCTGTGCCTGCTCATACCCAGACAACAAACACATTTCACAGGGAAGCTGTGGGGTTAATTTCATGACGACGTTTTCTATAACTCCCTGAAAGAGACTGAACAATTCTATAGAAAAATTAGGGAGAGACGGGTGACTTCAGGGCAGTGTAAAAGCTAGGAGCAGAGATCTGATACACCTTTGCATGGTGAGAGGTTGCATGGTTTACCCCTGCAAACCACTCTTCTGGTTCAAGAAATCCTGGCTTCCAAGGCAGGACCTCAGCTGCAGTCATACTCTAACACATAGGAGGTCAGCTCTGGCAAGATACTTCTTTTTTTCCTTCTCCCAAAGTCAGACAGTGAAAACCCATGAGAAACGGCAGTGAGAGCTGCAAAACTGCATTAAAAACTGCTTTGCTATGCAGGCAACTGCTATGCAGTTCACCTTAAAGTTTTTCTCTTCGGCACAAAGTGAGACTTGTTAGTCTCACATAAATCCAAAATGACCTAAATAAATTTTTATTACCCTCCCTGTCCATTTGGGTTTCTGTGGGCTCAAAAGAGGAGCATTCTCTCTGACAGAGATTTGCCATTAAGTAATTGCAACACCCACTGCCCAGAATTGTAGTCCTTCTGGTGCACGTTTGCTTTCCATAAGCGGGGATTAATAGGGAAACCCTGTCTGAGTTTGTCTCCTTGCTTTTGCTTCCTTTCCTTCTGTCTAGAATGTTATTTTTTGCAACAGATGTTTTAAATTATTTGGGAACTTTGTAAATTAGCTCCATTTTTAGTGCCATTTAAAATAACTAAATAAATGTTCTTAACAGTGCTTAAGAAAGAGCTAGATGGTCTCTTCCCCATTCTGATAGTACTAAACTCTGTGAAACTCAGATGAGCTCCTGTTTGAGTTAGTAGCAGAGCCGGGGTTTCTAGATACAGATTGTTTCAAATAATAGTTATGATATCCTACATTTGCCTAGTTATTTCCACACCAGCATTCCCCACAGCACATCCCAAATGTCTTGTCAACTTCCGAAGCATAGATTCTTTATTCCTATTCAACTAAATCTTTCTTCCCTGTCATGGGCTTTTGCTTGAGTCAGGACTTCAAGCCATTCTCCTATGTACACTCTGGTTTTGCTTTATAATGTACTCAGAGGCAATTTTCTCTGGGATGAAATACATCAGCTCTTTCAGCAAGGGAAAGCCACATATCTGCCAAGAAGTCTTCTCTCCAGCTGCTATAAGTCAATGGAGATGCTCCACCAGGCAGAAGAGGAATCCCTTGAACACAACATGAAGAACAAAACAGGGAAGCCTTTGCAGCTGGCATAGTAAGGAAATTTTTGTGTTACTTTTTTCTTCCTGGCCAACAAGCCACCTGCCTTGCAGGCCAGCCAAAAGGCCCAGAGGGATTTATGTGAATTTACATTATTCAATTTGGACAGTATCTTCCACCTTGGCTACAGCTGGTAGGAAAACTTTCACAATTTTGATTAATTTTTTCCCCTCTCAAAAGCTTGTGTTCCAATTAGAAATTGTTGAAATATTCTAGCAGAAGTTCTTGCAAGCATAAACTCGGCTCTTTTTTTAATCTTCCTGCTCACAGCCAGAGAAATACTGTCACTCAGTCTTTCCCTCTCCCTCAGCCAGCTTAAGACCCTTTGTTTAAGGGCAAGTGTCCTCCAAGGAGAGAATACAAACCCCAAGAAGACCGATGAGCAGTATTTGGCTGTTTGCAGAGAAGCGTCAGACATCAATAGGATCTGCAAGGGGGAACAGGCAAGATCGGTGCTGAAAGAAGCCTGCTCTCTGTCTCTCTCCAATGTCTCACTCCTCTCCCTCATTTTCACCCATCTCTTAGTAAAACACAAACTTTAGCATAAATTAATTGCTATTGCAGAAAGCAGTGATAGACACAGCTATCTGACCCTGCTGTGCGAATTAACTTCACTAGGATAGAAAGAAAATTAAAAAATAAAGACCTCTGAAGGGTGATCTTACATGGTGTCTGCCAACAAGTCCCTGGGGCAGCAGTTTTTCAGCACATTGCTGTGGCACCAAGAGCCTGCACCAGTTTGGAAAGGAGTGCAGGCTGTGCTGTACCCACATCTGCACAGTGAGCTGGTGAGGATGTGACACTCTGGGTGGAAGAACAAAATAAAATGCTGTTTCTTGTGTTCCTCTTAATATCCTCACTCTCACAGACAACAAGGAAACTGTGACAGGTCCAATCAAAAAGGTTCCCTGTCCGTGCATCTTTTTCAGGTTCTAGGATGGACATCCTCTTCTAGAAACATTTTCCCCCCTGAATGAGTCTGTCCATTGACCCAATAAGATGTCACATTGCCTGTCCTATCCCCAGTTTCTCAAGGGCCAGTATGGCTACAAACATTTCCTGCTGTCATGTCACCACAAATTGTCACCCTGCTCAGCTCAGAAATGCAAATCACTGCAAACCCAAGTGCTAACCTGTCATTCCCCTGATATACTGGGGAGCAAATGACATGGACATCTGCATTCTTGTCTCCTGCCTCCTCTGCCACAGTTTGCTGCAGAGGGGAAAAAAAATAGATATATATCTTGTTTATAGCCCTCCTTCTAACCCTCCTTTCATCTTGCAGCTTGGGTGAATCTGGAGCCTCTCAGAAGCTCTTTGGTTACTAACTGAACTGAGCAAACTTCAGAGTGAATAAAAGAGGTCATGCAGGATTTCAAGAGTTTCTCCACACCATTACTGAACCAGAGCTCACCCCTCCCACTATACCTTGATGTAGCTTTGCACAGACAGCCAAGCAATTTAGTCTCGGATTCAAAGTTTAGGGCTTTTCTGAGTGTATAAGAAACCAGTAGAAGAACTTAAATACACAGACAGAAAGACCTTTGTGTGCATAAAACTAGCTTACAGCTAGTGAAATAATATCCTTGACTGCCTGTGCTTTCCTTAGGTTTCCTTTGTGCTGGTGGGAATCTGTAACATATTAGTGTAGCTCAGAGATGTGTTTGTGTTCTCCATTTAGCTCAGTCTTTTTTATCTGGTCCTCTATAGCTCCACACTCACACTAAGTAGGCTCAAACTCTTCACTGTTGGGCAGGAGTGTGGGAGAGGAATTACAACTGCCTTTTGTAGGAGCATGGCTGTCCTCATCAGGAATCTCCGTGCTGGGTAAGCAAATTAAAAGACTGGGTATATGCTCCACTTGAATATGTCTTTGCCCTCATTTGCCCTTTCCCATGTGCTGATGTTGTACTATCTCAGTGGGCTTTGGAAACAGGAGTTAGGGGACAAGTGATGCGAGCAGATGCCTGGTATGCTGAAAGCTAAGGAATGTATTTTTTTCAGTATTATTTTCTTTCTTTTTTTCTTTTTTCCTAATGAAAGTTGCGTTGGGACTCCAGCAATGCTTGTTTCTAATTCAAGGCCTGTCAGAAGTGTGGGAGTCCAGTTTCTCTAAGACATAGCTTGACACTTCTGATCTGTTCACATCTCATCAGCAAAGCAGTGTTAAATCTGGCCAAGGCAGGACTGGGAGTGCTCTAGAGCGAGAAACACTACTGCTATAGAAATCGGGGTTGGTGAACGACTGTACACCAATTCCCTGGCATGCTGCTCCAGAGCAGCACTAGGAACATTGCTGGGGTGTAAAACAGAAGTCCAGGTAGTGCTTCAGAGTCTTCTCTTTTCACATGTACCGTCTATTCTTTATGTTCTGAGCTGTACTCCAGCTTGGGTTATTGTGTTTTGTCAGTCACAGGAGCAATGGGATTGAATGTTTTTCTTTATTTTCCTGCAAAACCATACAGAACTACAATATTTTTTAGTGCATCCCCTGATGCCATGCCATAGAAGCAGCCACATTTTGCAGGTAGAATACCTCCTCTGAGTAAGGGGCTACAATCTGAAGGAAAGAAAAAGTTCTGGGACTGTCACAATCAATGCAATATGTGAATGCAGTCATGAGGAACTCTTGCACCTCAGAAACCCTGAGAGCTTGATCCATGCAAGGAATGTATGCGTCTGTCCCCACTAACAAAGATTTTGAGGTTTAGGAGTTTGTTTATGCTCCAGAGATGCTACCCACACAGCCTGCACACCACCCAGGCCATAGCATCATGCTACAAACACAGGGAAAAAGAAAAGCCTGCACTGGAGGTGCGCAGGACAAAGTGGCCCATTTACTTCCATTTTCCAAGCACTTTGGCAGCCTCATATGCCACCCTAAATTTACCCCTTGTTATCTTGAGACCAGCCTCTGTGAGTGCTCTGGTTATTCCTGTGTAGTGGAAAAAATAGTGGGAAATTATGCCCAAAAGTAAGTCTCTTTTCTTGACGCAGGAGTGGCAGAAGGACTGTCCTAACCTTGCTCCTTCTGAGCCCTGTGCAAAAAACCCTACTATGAAGCACAAGCTTCTTTCTCTCCAGCATCAAGGTGGCAACTGCAAGGTCTAGGCATTTATTTACCAAAATCACTGTAGATATTTTCTTCACTGGAAGGCTCAGTACTTTAGGCTGAAATCATCCATCACAACTGGGAAAGGAAAAAAAAAGACTCTTCACCTTCATGGATTTCCCCCCTTCCTTAATTTCATCTTATTCATGTTTAAATGGGTAGAAATTCATCTTTTTCTCTAAAGATCCAGCTGGCTGCAACATGCTCTATGCTTAAAGAAGCCACCTGCATTGGAGGCATTTTTCAGGCTCTCTGTCTCTCCCTCCCCATCTCCCCTGGGACCCAGTTGACATCTCATCTCATTTTTATGTTTGACACCTCAAAAAACAACTTAAATGAATAGCCCCTATTTGTAAAAGAAAAGCAACTTTTCTCAGAGCCAAAACAGGCTTCTCACTAGGAGGTATTTAAACCCCTTGGAAAATGGTTTTTGCTAGCAGGTTTGGCAGGGCGGACTGTGTGCAAATATGTATGTATGTTTCTAGTTGTTTTTGCATGCAGTGTGTATATGTTTGAGCATGCCTCCATGTTTACATCTTTTGTAATATTTAATTTTGCCTTTCCTTAAAGCTAATACAGAAAAGCACACATGAAGCAAAGTTGTATGACAGACAGCTCTGTGACCCACAGAGTGGAATATGTCTTTTAAGGTAAATGATATGTTATAACTGCCAGCAGCTTCTCCTGGAGCGTCCATGAATGCACCACTGTGCTTAGAGCACGAGGCATAGGTTTCAGGACAGGTAAACCCAAATATGCTCAGATGTCTGCCAAAGCCACTCTAAACTGGGAAACAGGAGTTTTTCTCAGCTTGCTTCAGTTATACAATTAGAAGAATCTACTGAGGGATCTGGTTTTATACTGGCAAGCCTGATGGTGTGATGGGACCACCAAGGCTTCAGCTGTTTCTGCAGGGAGAGTGGGGCAGAGCAATGCCACTCTTTTTACATCAGCAGCCATGAAATGGAGCCTGTAGACTTGATCAGTTATGAAAGGTGATTGCATTCACATTTATTGCACTAGGAGGGATATTATCATTTGGCAAGGGAAAAGGAGAAGAAAAGGACTGACATCCTTTTCCCAGGGAACATGGGATGTGCATTCAGAAATGAGGCCTTTGGAAAGCATCTCTGTTCCCATCTTTCCCCTTTCCTGCTTCTGTTTTGAAGGGTTAGTCAGCTGGGGGTGAGATTTTCTTCCTCAAGTTTGTATAGGTTTTGGGGAAAGGAGTCCTGGGAGATTCATAGCTTCACCCAACAAACAAGTTCTTCTTTAAGTATCAGGAAAAATTTGGTTTTTTAGAGCTCTTGATTGAGCGGGGAGGTTTTGATTCCCATAGATCCACATAAACAAATGTGCCTCCTCTTCTTTCCCCAATCCATTCTCTGTAAGAGAGGTGCTGGGCCTGGAATAGTGATATTCAGATACACTGTTCTTTCTCATCCTGACAGAAATCCCTTATATCTTCCCTTCATTCATTTATACACTGTAGTACCAGTTCTGATGAGCTATTTACACATCAGCAGAGGACAGAAAAATCAGCCCATCTGAATAAAACACCAGAACTCTCCAAGACACCAAGAAGCAACAGCAAACCCATCCTTTCTATCTTTGATCTCAGATGATTACAAGCAATGAAGCTTCCAACTTTACAGAAAGCAATATTCACAGGTCCAATGAAGCAGCTCTGTTCCCAATTCCTTGGCACACTCTACAGCCTATAACCATAAGTGTGTGGCCATTACAGATAATATGGTACTTTGGGGAAGGCTGCAAAAGTTAACGCCTTTTCCAGAGCCAGATTCCAATTTGAAGGGTCTGTTATGCCTATCTACATACCCATTCGGCACAAGGCAACCACAGAAACTGGCTACAAAATTATGCTTTACATCATGCCCTAAACACTTGGTTATGCTGGTGGGAAGCGTTGCCACAACTTCCTCAGAAGGAACTCAGCTTTTAGTCCTGGAAAAAGAATAAAGCATCCACTGGATAGGTAGCAAAGCAACTTACATCTTTTTGGGATATAGATGTCCTCTCTGCTTTCTTCTAGTGCAATGATACACAGATCCATGTTACCCCAGCAGCACGTGTGGGGAACATCACATTAGATGGAGCTATTAATAAGAAGAGGTGGAACCTCAGACATCCATATACTAATCGCTATCCAATGTATAGTCTTTAATGGGGCATTTCAGGGGATTTTACACTTTTCTTTGAGGCATTGATCTCTGCTGGATACATAATAATGGTGGATCAGAAGGCCTGAAAGTCTTTGTGGTTTACATCTCTCTGCTTATTTCTGCTAAAATGATATGAATCCCCTGAACATTAGAAAGTTCTCTCTAGAACAAGTGTGTCTTTTTCTTTCTTTCTTTTTTTTTTTTTTTATCAACTTTTGGGTCAACCCAGAATGTACTTTTTACATGAAATACAAATTTGTGTTTAATGTGGGGGTTATTTAACCCATTTACTCTCTTTTAGAAATCTAGCCAAGCTGTAGATAAAAATTTAAATATTACTTTGAAACAAGAATTCACCAACAATTGCTCTTTGACCCAGGATCAAACATTTGCTCCAAGAAGGGCAGTATTTTTAGTTTAGATCAGTCAGTGTTCCTTGATCCAAAATCACACACAATTTAAATTTTCATGCAAAGTTCTCTTTATCGAATGTAGTAACTGACAAAAACCCCCTACAAATTCCCAGCCATCTATATACCGTGTATCCTTGGGTTTGCATATCTTATTAAAGTGGTTTTATTTTACAATGACTACTGAGAGGTAATTGAGTCCAACTTCACAATGTTCTCAGATCCAGGTTTCCTCCCACATTTGAATGTTCTGGTAAACTGTGTGCACTGAGGCATGCTGTCTATTTCGCATGGAGATCTGAGATACTGCACCAATCATGGTGAATGTTTCACAGTAACTCAGTTTAATAACCTAATGTTAGGGCGTAATCTTCTGTTGGCGAAATTCTTCATATAACCTTTAAGTGTGCAAGATTTCCACCCATTTAAATCAGCTTTGGATTTTGACTCTGAATCTGGTTTAACAGCTTGGTCACTAAATTAGAGCTTTCCAACCTGGATGCAACTTGTATATGCAATACTAATTCCAAGTCATTCATATAGGCCATCTGAGCTCTCTGACTTCAAAAGGATCCTCATGCAAACAGCACTGTGAAATACCTAAATTGTGCTATGTAAATTTTTTAGACTGAGAGCAAATGTCTTTTTTAAGTCCATGAGGAAGTGCAAGAAAATCCTATTTGCTGACGTTCAGAGGCTTTGTAAGGCAGAGCCCCCAGCCTGAAATCGCTTGATTTGTGGATCCTTGCGATTAAGTTGAACTGAATGACATGCAAAGCTGGCAATTGAGATAAAGAATCACTCCAGGCCAGGGAATGGAGGCAGCTAAAATCTGAAAACAAAGACTGTTAATCTCACGCTCATCATCTTTAAACAGCCACGTTAAAAGTGCAGGTAAAACTCAGCTGATGCCTTCAGATTACTGGACTGGATGTTGTCTTTTGTTTTCGCAAAACTCATTTTGATCCAGATGCTGACAAGTCACCCTCCCCTTCCATTTCGTCCCCCACTTCCATCCCCTCAGGCGGAACATCTCATCCCAGTGGAGCCTCTGCCTCAGCCCCACTCTACCTTCTCACAAGCAGGAGAGAAATCCTGTTCACATCACAGAAAGTTTTCTCACAGTTCCCAGCCTCTCCCAGGAGTGCTACTTCTTTGTCTTTCTGCCCGGTCATCTGCCTGGGCTCAGGGGGTGCTGTGCAGACAGCAGTTTGCAGACAAACATGACACCTTGCTGTAGGACATGTGGCTAATCTGTCTGTCAAAACCTAGAGACAGCCACATAAACACAAAGATATTTGTCCAAAGTAGATGTGCACAGGCTGGAGCTGAATCCCATTCCCAGAGTTAGGCAAAGCAAGAGGCAAGTCTCTTTTCTGAAAGTCAAAGACCTGAAATTGTGTTGCAGTGTCATACTTGAACATCCTTATTAAATACTTGGCATGTCAAGGTCCAGTAGTTTGCATAGGTTGGCATAGGTGGTCCCACAAGTCCATGGACAACAAGTATTGTCTTTGTACAAATTAACGCCATAGCAGTCTTTCGCAGCATCCAGCCACAGCAGGATAATCGGCAAAGGGAGATGCATTTAAGCAGTATTGGAAACATTAGAAAGATTCCAGCATTGCAGCTTAAAAACTGCTCCAGGATTGCAAGTTCGGCATTTTAGTGATCAGTGGGAGATTTCTCTGGAGATTAAGAGCAATTGAAAAGATTGACTTCTTCTCTATAGAGAAGTTTTAATAAGGCTGAAAATAAAATGCTGTCTCCCTCATCCTTCCTGGCAGAAGACATCCAAAGCGCCCCCCTGTTGTTTCAATAATTCAAACTTTAGCTTTAGCCGGCCAAATAGGCCTGAAATTCACCTGTGAAAGTTCATGAGGCTAAGTGGGATTCAGAACAAACTCCTCTTGTTTCCAAACTCATGTATAATGCAGTGAGGAACTTTGCTCAAAAGCAGCTCCAGCTTGCTGTTATATTTACGATGCTCCAAAGGAAAGAACAGGAGGCAAACTGATAACACCATGTCACAGGCAGCAAGTGGGAAAGGAAAAGAAAGAGCACAGCCACCGACTTATAATAAGTTGACATTCCTCTGTAGCTGGGCAGAACCTAAATTTGCCACTTCTCACTTCTCAAATTGAGATCATAGCATTGCCCAAATACAGTGAAGAGGTCCATGTTCTCCAGCAGAGAACAAAATATACAGATAAGGCAAGCTCTGAAGGAAGAAGCAGAAAAAGGAAGGTTGTTTCATTAGACAGTTGGGGGCAGAAACTGAAGCTGAACATAAGAATTGCAAGCCTATCATTTCTGTTTGAAACATTTTTGTTTACAAAAGATCTAGACTTAAAGGTGAGTTGAAGTCAAGCACTCCATCTGCAAGTGCTGTCGGTTTCTGCAGAGTTCCTGGGCTGGCTCTGGGGGTAACCCGGTCACCCCTGGCAGAAGGCAATTGCTGAGTGTGCCTGTAGAGCATCACTGCCAGATAGTGTCAGGCTGACAGTGCCACTGGATGCCCAGACAAGGTGGAAATTTAAGCTTCGGCAAGCTCTGTTGGCTTGTTTCACAAAGAGCAATTCAGATAGTCCAACATACACCCCATTGCTTTTTTGAACCACAAATGCCCTGCAGTAGACTGGGAGCAGGTCACATCTAAATTGACTTCTCTATTGGGGAGCATGGGTAGCTCACTCTGTTTTAAAAACCTACCATCAGATTGTAAGTAGATTTCTGGAAACCTGAACCTGTTGCCTATAGACAGAATAGATATATAAGTTTCAAGTAGCTGGTGTTAAGTGAGTTAAATCCATGGCAGGGTATTAGGAATCAGATTCTCACATCAATTTGTGTTATCGTTGTTTAACTGAGGAAATATATACGATGATTACGTCTAATAATGAATTCTAGTGCTGATCCAAGATCTTCCCTCTTTCCTTCCTTCCCTTCTCTCTTTAATTACCTCACTAACATGGCAAGATGTTTGTTGTTGTTGTTTGTTTTCAAGTATATGATTTTTGTAGTTTTCTGGGACTGGAGTAACTGGAGTTCAATGAGTGATTCATTTGAAATAGTAAATATTTAACAACTAAGTGGCATCCTTTTTTTTTGAGATCCCTAGGTTATTTCTTGCTCTATTCTCTCTATGTATATACTATATTATATATACTGGACAGTGTGTTTGTTTGTATTTGTCTTAGAAGTCCAAAGTGACATTAAAAGAAAGTAAAAATCACAAAATTGCCTCTGAAGATATTTGACAATGCCAGTATTAGGCTGACTCAGGCAGATTTAATTCTGCACAGTTGTATTTCTATTTAATGATTTCATGACTCATTTTTTAATTGCATGATCACACAGGGTGTTTTAAGGGCTACTAATCTTGAGAGCACAAAAGTCAAAGCTGGAGTGAGTAAATGTGGTGCGGTCTTTCTGAATAGCACTGGCATCCCAGATTGTGCTGGACATGGCGTAAGAACAAATAGTAACAGCAAATAATAACAGCAACTACTATTGGTGCCTGGTAGGCTGCATTACGTCAGCATAACAACTTCTGCACATTTAGGGACCTTGATCAGCTGGATGGACATAGGGATATATTTGCCTCTTTTGTACCAGGCTGTGTGTCGCTACTTAAGGATTTCACTAGGGGTTTTGAATGCTGGTCATATTTAGAGGTTTGCTAAGTGTATCAGGGAAAGGGGGTGAAAAACTATACTTCATAATATATAGGAGCTGAAAGTTGAAGACATACTGCAGAATTAGTTTTGCTGTAAACTTGTAAGCAGTAGGAAAGTTGCATTTATGTATCTTGATGAAACTGTTTCCTGCAACATTTGCGGCATTACAGTTAATGGAATTTATGAGAATGGCTTGTAATTCTCCAAAACTGCCTGGTGCGGTCATTTCAGCTAGCGCAATGTGAATTATGCAATAAGCCATCGTCTTAATTAAAACAAATTGCATTTACTGTATCAGTTCGTTTTATAAATCATCCCCTAGGGTCCTTCTTCAAGGTTTGTGCTTGGCCTATTCCTGAGAAATGTTGACAGCAGCCTCCATTACAAAAAACATTTTTGTGTATTTTTTTTCTAATATCCTTCTCCAGGATCCAGCCTTTGAGCTCGCTGCCCTGATATACAGAACAAACCTTACCTAAAAAGTAAGACAGTAATCACATGAAAGACACAGAATACCTCGTTTCCCTTTTCTCTCCTCGTTTGCAGTGTGCACTTCAGTAGACTGTGGCAGTGGAAGATAAAGTTTATTAATTGCAATAATGATAATAATAAAAGCCAAAAAAGGAAACCTGCACACTAATTGTTTTCATCTGAAGTTAGGAGACACATGGGATTCCTCACACTCCCTGCTATAATTAGACTGAACAACAAGACAACCAGATTATTAGTCCTTTGTGTAGCTCCAGTTTAATAAAGAGAATGACCATTGGGTATTTATATTCATTTGAGCTCAAAGCAGCTTAAAATGAAGTGTTAAATACAGCACATCATAGTGCAGTATGAAGCAACTCACCTTTTAAGGGGATATCATAGTCTTATTTGTGACCTCTGATGTGAGGCCAAGATATTTGCTTCATTCAGTTTGGATTAGGTTGGTGATATCCTTCATCTCTACCTAATATTTAAGCGAGTGTGTTTGCTCAGGTTTCATTGCATTTAAAATAAAAATAAGGTAGTTAAGTACTTTGCTCATAAAGGGTATAGTTAAGAGTTACCTGAATTAGAATATTAGACTCAAAGTGAGATTTCTGGTTTTAGCCCTATTAGAGAGTTACTATTGCAAGTCTGGAGGAGATGCTGTTTAAGACAGTCCTGCACAGGTTAAAATTCACAAGGGAATCCTAACAGAAGGCTAATGCAAATTTAAAAACCTCAAGCAAGCCTTCAGAGTCCCTTTAGCAGGAGTTGCTTAAATCTCTCTAATTTGGGGGAACCTGTAGGTGGAGCTGCTTTTGCAAAATTTATGAGGGAAATGAACCATTTATATCTAAAACTGTTTGGCAACTCCAGTTACTTTGAAATTGCTGAAACCTCATCATGAACAACTGGGTCATTGAACATAAAATCAGACCCTAGAGCCTGATTGGAAAGCCATTAAAGCCAATGAAAAGGGACCCACTGGCTGGAGCCAACACTGGAGCAGATCCACAGAGAATAGTCTAAACTTAATCTGTCTCCATATTTATTTTCCTCTTGATCTATACCTAAAAGAAGTCCACTTAGATTTGCAGCGGCTATAATATCTACCTGTTTGTTGTGAAGATTATTTCACTTTACACCCAAGCAGGTGTCCATCTCGCCCAGCAGCCTCACTATGACAGTGTTTTGGTCTTCAGATGAAAGCCTCTGTCAGACAAACAAGCAAACATATCTAAAGAACTGATTTAAGCATTTAGAAGGAAAAAAGACAGTATGCATTTTCTTTCCCTGAAAAGTAGTCATAACTGGAAGCACCATGTGCCCACACTGTGACTACTGTTTTTCAACCAAAATAGTCTGAAAATAGTTTTCATCAACAAGTATTATCAAGGACCAGCTGGAACACACATGTACTGAAAAGGGAGCAAATACCTCCAGAACAGTGGATAAATACCTTAGTTGCATTTGCTTATGTATTTTTGAGCAGCTATGACTGTTTGGCTTATTAATTCAGAAGGTATTTATTGATGCTGTAATAAAGGCCCACTGCACAAAGCTCAGGAAACTCAAAATGCTGAAGGTAGCAAAAAAGGTTCTTCAGCGTCCAATGAAAAAAGGTCCTTCAGCCTCCAATAGCCATAAGTATATTTTCTATCTCTTACTATTAGAGTTGCTCTGTATCTGAGTGGTTTACAAAATTAAACTGAATTGTATGCATTAAAATTAAAAACAATCAATTTAAATTAAAAACTATTGTGTTTAATTTTTTTCTTTGCCTAAATTTAATCACAATAAACAGGTGTTTCATGGAGCCTGCATTCACTGTTGTTTTTTGTAGTACAGGATGCTGGAAGAGCTTGCCTACCTTTTCTTTTTAATGATCAAAAATAGGATTTGTTTTTTTCTTGTGTTTTTTTCCCCCTAAGTTTTGCTAAATCCTAAATAGCTGTGGAAACTATCTTCCAACTTTCTAAATAAATTTGCCGCTGGCCTGTGAATAAGAAAGCATGAGAAAATTTCAACCCCCAAAGGTAATTTTGGGGGAAAGTTATAAACCACTGAAAACAGCAGCTTATAATGAAAGTATCATCTCAACCATAAAAGGTACCTCAATGCACTGAACAGGCACTGTAAAACATGATTGAAAGGGAGTTTAGAGATATTGCTAATGGCTCCGACATAAGGAGTGCAGCTATAAAAGATGAAAAGATGCATGGCTAAAACTGCCCAGTGCAAATCTTTGAAGAGCATCTAACTACCCAGGCATGCCAGAGATGTGCAATTGCTAACAGAACTGGTCATGCAAATCTGCTCAGACAGGGAGACCTTCAAACACTTCATGCTTTTACTTCCTCTGAAAGTAGTGCAGTTGTTCAGCAGAGAGACAGCTCGTGTCCCCAGGCTCGTTTTGGGGCCACTGTCTGGCACATGAATGATGGAGATGGGCAACAGTGAGGCAGGACTATGGTGCTCAGCCTCTAGCTCCTGAGAAATAACGTGGCATGTGGTTAGAAACTCCCAATGTCTCTTTCTGTCGCAGCAATCAACTCTCCAGATTACAATAGTTTTGTGCCATTTTCAGAAAATTTTGTAGTTTTGGTTGGAAGGGACCTCTGGAGGACGTGCAGTCCAGCCTCCTACTCACAGCAGGAAAACTTCAAAGTTAGTTTTGAAGTAGTTCTACTATTCTGATTTAAGCCAGGTGATCTAAAGTTTTATTAATAAGTGCAAAATACTTCCAACAAGCTTAAAGTAATTTCATGGACTTTCAGAGTTTGCATTTGGCCGTGATTACTTTACAATGTAGTCTTTGTGATACCTGTAGTGAAAGTGGTGTTGGTCTGTGTTGAGATTTGGTCAGGAGGACTACTCAGTTAAATTTATCCTACTCTTCAGGGAGTAAATGTTGTATTTTGAAATTCTGTAGGTCAAGTTTATGTGTGACCATGACTATGCATTTTATTTAGGCCATTTCAAAAAGTGTATTGCAAGATAAGGTAGTGTTGAAGACTGTGAAGAAGACTATATTTTTTAAAATCATCAGTCAACAGCTGAAATAATTACAACGAGAGCAGAGCTGGCTTTTGGGGAGAAGCTACTGTCTTACTTCAATGCAAACTTTCTGGCTAAGACTCCTCTGTTTCTCTTTCTGACTGACTCTATGTCAAAGAAATGTTAGAGAAATGAAAAACCATACAAGTATCTAAGCCTGTGTAGGGGGTTAACTATGGCTACATGTCAGGTACCCACCAAGCTGCTCTATCACTCCCCCTCCTCAAGTGGACAGTAGGGTATTAAAAATATGATGAAAGGCTCATGGGTAGAGATAAGGACAGGGAGGGATCACTCACCAGTTACTATCATAAGCAAAACAGACTTGACTTAGGGAAATTAGTTTAATTTATTACCAATCAAATCAGAGTAGGGTAACAAGAAATAAACCCCAAAACTTAGAACACCTTTCCTTCCCCCTTCTTTTCTTCCTGGGTTCTAATTCACTCCTGATTTTCTCTACCTCCTCCCCACAAACAGAGCAGCAGGACAGGGAATGGGGGTTGCGGTCAGTTCACTACACATTTCTGCCATTCCTTGCTCCTCAGCAGGAAGACTTCTCACACTCTTCCCCTGCTCCACTGTGAGGTCTCTCCCACTGGAGACAGTCCTCCATGAACTTCTCCAACATGAGTCCTTCTTATGGGCTGCGGTTCTTCACAAATTGCTCCAGCATGCGTCCCTTCCACAGGGTGTAGTCCTTCAGGAATGGACTGCTCCAGCATGGGTCCCTCACAGGGTGACAAATCCTGCCAGCAAACCTGCTGCAGTGCGGGTTCCTCTCTTTCCATGGCTTTACAGGTCCTGCCAGGACCCTGCTCCAGTGTAGTCTTCCCATGGAGTCACAGCCTCCTTCGGACATCAAGCTGCCCTAGTGTGGGGTCCTCCACAGTCTGCAGGTGGTTATATCTGCACCACCATTAACCGCCATGGGCTGCAAGGGGGCAGCCTCCCTCACCATGGGAGGGATTCCTTAGGGGAATCTCTTCTCTGGCACCTGGAGCACCTCCTACCCCCTCCTTCTTCATTGACCTCGATGTTTGCAGAGTTGTCTCTTTCAAATGTTCTCCCTCCTCTCTCTGGCTGTAATTGTTCTTGCACAGCAGTTTTTTCCCCTTCTTAAATATGTTGTCCAAATGTGCTGCCCCTGTTACTGATGGGCTCAGCCTTGGCCAGTGGCGCATCCATCCTGGAGCCGGCTGGCATTGGCTCTATCAAACATTGGGGAAGCTTTTGGCATCTTCTCAAAGAAACCATCACTGCAGCCCTACATACACACAAAAAAACCCTTGCCACTCAAACCCGCTACAGCCTGACTTTGCAAAACCATTCTTGTATACAAGCTTGCCCAAACTTGAAAATGTGGAGAATTTTCCAAAGTTTCCACATATTTGCAAGTATATTTCTGAATATTTTTCCAAGTATCACCAGAGCTGAGGATCAAAGCTTCATCCATTTGCTCGGTGTTTATTAGTACATTCAAGGTCTCAGAAAACCTAAGTAAGACCTAAAGATGTTGTGAGGTTTTACTTATTTAATAATAGATTTGAGGTTCTTTTATTTGTTTCCTGCTGAGCCTTTAGCTTGAACCTGGGTCACTTTCAAACTTCGGTAGGCTCCTGAGGTCTAGAAAACCAGGGATTTATTGAACAAGAAAGAAAGAAAAATCTTAAGTGTGCACATGACAGCAGAGGGTAAGGCCTCAAACAGCTTGAGATTGTTGTGAAAATCATGATTGGTTTCTAAGCCCTATCATTGCTACAACCCTCTAGCAGCCACTGTCCCTCGTAACAAGTTACACTGCTCATGGGAGGCTGCAGAGCACACAGCCTTTCCCCAGAGCCAAGTGGCAAGCATCTCAGGGAAGGTGTTATCTTAACTTTTTTTAGCACAATTTCTTATGAATTCTTTAAAGACAAAATGAAATAAAGAGGACCAATTAAATGTGAAACTAACTCTCTCTCATTTTCAAACAATTTCTGGGTTTACCCTAGCTCCCTGTCTTTGCAGTTAGCATCTCCTCCTCTTCCTCTCTCTCGGTGAAGATGGTGCTTATCTTGGAAGGAGACACTACTTTCCTGCAGACTTGGGAGAATGCTCTTCACTACCATAGGGTCACCTCCTCCCCAGCCCCAGGCTTGAGCTGTTCACAGAGGTGACCTCAACATTGTAACAGCTGTGCTCCAGTCTGCACTGAGTTATGCACAGGGTGGAGTGACATGGAGGTGAGAAACACTCTGCCCTTCCAACACCACATTCTCTCAGTGATACCCCTCACCCTTTGGTGTTGTCCACAGTTCGTGCTGGGAGAACTATTTAGAAAGATGTGGGGATAGATTTCAACAGTATGCTAACTTTTTGTCAGTATGACCGGTGTGAAGGGGTAATGATGCACTTTGAGCACCTTCTGTGCTCCCCCATCAGACAAGGTAGGGTGGCAGAACCATTGAATGCTTGCCAGGTGCTTGAAGATGCTCAGGAGAAACAGACATCTCAGCGCACCTCTTTTTTTCTGTGTGTTAAGACTCAAAAGGAAACCCACACATCCTCCTTGAAAGCCTCCTCTGCAAACCCACGTGTCTCTCTAATTGAAACAGGGCAGGGTCTGAAACCATAGGAGTCCACAGCTGCTGTTTCTATTGTGCATGTCTGAGTCAAGGTGAAGAGAAAAGTCAGCAAAGTATCCCACAGGGTGAATCCTCCATGTGCCAAGAAAGCTGACTCCACATTAAAGGTGAGAGCCAGAGCTTGCAAAGCAGTGATGGCCTGGGAAGACAGAGGCCTTAGCTCCCTCCAGCAGCCTCCAAGTGTTATTCCCATTAACACTGGCACTAGCCATCGCCCTGAATACTCGATGCACCAAAGGGTGAGTGAGAGAGAGCAGAAGGGAGGGAGGGAGGTGATAAAGTTGTCAGGCTGTAGGCAAGGCTACGGCCACTGAGGACTGGCAGGGACTGTATTGTTTAGAAATATGTCCTGGGATATGTTTTAAGGGCAGGTCTGAGACACTCAGGATAGGGCAAGTTTGCTCCTGTTGCAGAGACTTTATCTTGTGTCCATCTTCAGTTCACAGTGCCAGATAATCAGGATTCTGTTTCTCTTCTCCTTTGACTGCATTACCAGGGAAAGAAAAGCTCTATGGGAGACAAAGAGTTTTGAGGTGGCAGAGCTACTTACATTAACTTCCCATATGTGACAAATTTCAGCAGTCACTGATTGCTGCTAACCCTGCAGGTGGTGTCTGGTTCACAAGACATCTGCCCTGCTTGCCACAGTGGGTCAAAAAGATTTTCAGGCCCCCTTCAGGAAACAAAGTCTATTCTTGAAGAGCACAGCCCCCAGTTAGACCATGACATGGGGAGCCAGAGAGGAATATTGCTTTTACACTGGATATCTGCTTTGGCATTGAAAGAGCAGCACTTAAAAAAACTCCAAAGCAACAGACAGGACTGTGTGTTTCTTGCACAAACAAGTTTGCAAGCTACAGAGAAATTAAAAGGATCCTTGTTAACAAAGACAAGATCCAACCTCTTTTAAGAGCAGCGTGGCCTTTCTGCAGGAAGTTTAGCAATTGATACAGAATTGACAAGTGAGTCATTCCTCCTTTTTCTCCTCTTCCTCTTGCCTAGGCACCCAAGTGCATTAAGAAAACATGACGTCTGGAAGACGTCTCCTGAATCACTGCTGCTCCTGCAGCATCTTGTCTGCCTTCAGGCTCTTCAGTGTCAAGTAGTGATCAGCCTCTTTCCACCAGCCCCCTGCCCTGGAGTAGCAGTTTTTAGACATGACCTTCTAACTCTTCACGGCTCCCTGTGTCTCTGAAATGTCCAGAGGTCAGCCTCTTATTGCCTCCACAAGGAGACCTGTTATGGAGATTCCTGCCTCGCATCAGCCCCATCTTGTGTCCCTGTCATCTCCCATCATGTTACACAACTGAAGGGGATACAGGGACTTTAGATGGTGTCCTCCGCCTTGACATGGACTCATCATTTCACTATTTGTTGGGGAATGGCAGGTGTGCACTGCTCGTGGAAAGGTAGCCTTGACTGACTAGCTAA
This sequence comes from Eurystomus gularis, assembly GCA_013400335.1. Lineage (NCBI taxonomy): Eukaryota > Metazoa > Chordata > Aves > Coraciiformes > Coraciidae > Eurystomus > Eurystomus gularis. The sequence goes on from VZZY01003833.1 coordinate 55,371, forward strand.
AAATCAGAGGTGACCTAGCTGTACAACTTACTGCTTGGGAACAATGTGACAAACTTCATCTTTCTTCACTGCCAGCCTCTAAGGTTAGAGAGGGCCATTACCTGTCATGGTGGGGAGGAGAGAGACAGGTCTATGGATGTGTCTGTCTGTGCATGTGGAGGGGGGTAGATGAGTGGGTATGTTCTTAGTCTTTCTTTCCGACTTTGTTATATTGATTTTCAGTAGCCAGCATGCTTGGAATGCAATAAGGGAGCAATTCTCTTCTATGCTGGCAAGTAAACATTGCCTGTAACTTTATTCTGGGTCAGGAAAGTCAGCACTTAAAATTAAAAGTGGTTTCAAAGGAGGAAAGTAATATTTTAGGAAATTCCAGCTGGGGGTTCTTTTCTACTGCACTTAATTTTAGAATCCAGTGTGTCACGTCATGTCGTATACACCTTTAAAAAAGCATTTAACAGATATATATTCTCATCTGCTCTTTACTTGCAATATTTCAAGCAGAAAGTATTTTTTAAAAATCAGTTTCGTGGCTCTTTGAATTTACAGCAGAGGCCACAGACTATAAAGTGGAAGGAGTTGAAATTAAGCCCAGGGGAGAGAGAAGTGCACTAGAGAGAAAGGCTCGTATGCTAGGTGCTTTAACACATTCATAGTTTAAATCCTGTGTGGTCTCCCTGAAGCCAATGGAGCTGTTCTTGTATTTAAGACTAACACTCCTGGCTTAAGTACTGGGCCTTAATCTCTAAAATAAGGTATATAATGCTGGGATACAGACTGTGGTGCCTTTAAGCTGCTCCAGGTCCAAGGTACAATCTGCTATGGCAGTTCCTTTTCTTTATGCAGAGCACCCATGCTCAGATCTTGGAAAGCCAAACGGGTTCCATGAGACAAGAAAACATCTGTCCCAGACTGTCACACTGGGAAATGAGTGTCCTTGCTAACATGTGGCTTCCAGATATCAATCCAAGATGGAATCTGGGTGCTTGGGTTGAGCCTTTTGCTGATGATTTTATGCCCAGCAAAGACTTATTTCTTGAGTGCTGGGCATTTTAGCTTGAAAGTTTCCTTCCTGTGGTGTGGGCACTCACTGTAGGTGGTTCACATGTAGTTAGACATCAGCACTGAACACATGGTGCATTGCTTTTTTAGATGGATAGACAGGTATTTCACAGACCTCTGCTCCCGGCACTGTGAAAGCAAAGGGCTGTTGGAAAAACCCAGAGTAGGAAGCAGGACCAGTGACATGGGATGTTACTGTACACGGTGCCACCTGCTTTGCCAAAGCAAGCCCATGCCAGCACCCCCTGTCTCCTATTTCCATCCTGTTCTGCTGCAAAAATGTCCCTGCAAGTCCCCTCTCCACTCTGCAATGTATCCACCCACCCTGCAGTAGGGCTGTCACCGCTTTGTCAGGTCTCGGGGACATCTGTAGATGGACAGTTTATGAGGTAGCAGGAGGCAAAGCACATCTACCTGTCCTTGAACTCTGACACGTGGCCTCCCTGATCCCTGCTTGACACTTACAAAAGGTGACAAGCCCTGGCGCCGGCCACCCAGTGTGACCACCATGGAAGCTGGGGAAACCAGACGTGCTATTCAGTCCAGCTTCCCAAAAGAAAGCCCCTGAGACTTAGGACAAGAAACTGCCTTGACTCAGGCCAAATGTATTTGTGTAGGGAAACCTACACAGCTGTCTCCCTGGGTGAAACAGCCTGATGAAAAGGAAGCAGAAGAGCATGCAGACAAACGAAGGGAAAGACAGTGCTGTCGTTTCATCCCAGCTCTCCTCCTTCTCCCTTCTTTTCCTATGAGAGGAGAAAATCTTGACTGTGAGAAACTCAAATGTGGGAGCAGCATGAGCTGCTGCAATTCCTTGTACCATCTCTGGCCCTGGCTCCCTGTGTGCTGCTTTCCCTGCTTTCCCCTGGCCTGTCTGCTTTAACCACAATGAGGGCCTGTGGAAACACAGACATCAGCACAAGTGGATCATCTGAGCACCTCCCTGGGATCCCAGCTCCTAGGTCTTCCTTCCTCTCTGTACGCAATTTGCTATTTCTTGATGATAAACCATACACTGGAATTTGGAGCTAGGGAACCTTGGGTGTTGCTTTCTCAAAGATTTGTGAATCTTTGCCATCAGCAAAAAGACGTTCTAAATGTCCAAGATTTCATGGTTCCCAGACAATTCTCACAGAGGAGCTACTTTCGGTACACAATATTCTTCAGGCTGCTGCTGTTAGTCAAGTCGCCATCTAAGCAGTCATGCGACAAGCAACGCTTTCAAACAATGGTCTATTGATTACTTGCTTCATTAACAATGATGCAGTTACCTGAAGAGGTTTATTACTCTTGTTTTGTATTATTTTGTGCCTTATGATTCAGTCATTAATGGGTACACTTGGATTTCATTTCATTGTTACTGACTTTCCTGGGAGAAATTCTTGATGCAGTCCAAAAATGTTAATGAATGAATGTTTACTGGCAGGAGGTATAAGCATGTTGCAGAGTTGTGTGGACGTTTTCATCCTGCTGATGCAGCAGTAAATCAATTAAAAACACAATTGATTGAAAAATTGGGGCAAACTTACTTTTGCCTCTGGATTTAACATTACCTAAGTTAAGCTGCATAAATCTAACAATGTATTACTCATGCAGTGATTGTCTTGCTATTATCTACAGTGGGAACTGCTGCACACACTACTATGCAAAAGCAAGGGCTGAACCCACCCTGGCATATCCTGCAGCTCTGCTCCCACACAGGGCACAGAGTCCTTGTCCCACTGGTGATTTAACTCCTTTTGGCAAGATTTGACTACAATTCCCTTTACCAGAAGATAAAATAAATTGAAAAGTCTCTCTACATGGATACTCTCATTCAGATTAAGGTATAGTGTACATTTAACATGGAATAGCTTCTCTTAATTAATTCCCTGACTGGATGCTTTCTTTTTCAGTCAGACTGCTGTAGCCCAAATTAGATTAATCGACTTTGGGTATTTGTGCTAGCTATTACTTTCTCATATTATTAAGTATTACTAATATTAGTTATTAGAAATCAATGATTCTATAAAAACTCCCCACATTTAGTTATATCCCAAAGTCTCCAATGACATATGATAGTGGCTGTCCTCTGATTTCAGCAAAAGCCCCTACACTTTCAGTTTAAAGAGTTGGCAACAGCAATGTGTTGTGTCTGCTTAGCAGAGGTAATAATTTTAGTTCTAAAATCTGTTTTAAAATCTTCTGTCAGTTCAAAAAATCTTCTACAGTGAAAGTAAGCCTCTTTGTAACAAGACCATATCCAGAAGCCACTGCTCAGCAACACAGTGATGCAGGGAAAATGAAGTGCAGAGAACTGGAGAGTCTGAAAAGACACAAGCTAAGGACAGAAAACTGCATCCCTGTCTCCCACATACCCAGCCAGGGCTTCATCCAAAACTCAGAAATGTTGATGTAAGTCCTTCTGTGGGCCCTGGGTGCAGACTGGCATAACTACACCATGCCTTCTCAAGGATCTTGCCCCACCTCCATGTGTACAAATCTTCAGATACAGGCAGAGAAAAAATGTATATGACTTTGTGCTCGAATATAGTTTTACAGCGACACTGTGCATAAATCTGGATAATTTATACAGTGCCACAAAAACAAACAAGAACTGCCACCCCTCTCCCTTCACAAACTCATATACACAAATGCACCTCAAGTATGAATAATGCAACGACAAAGTGAGCTGCATTTGTATGGACATCATTGGTATCAGCAGTTAGGAATAACAGTTGTCTAATTGTAGTCTTTCATTGTGTGTTATGTCAAAGCCTGGGTGAGTAATTGCAATCATCAAACCCCTTTCAGAGTGTGAGCAAAGCCCCGACCCCCATCACCTGCCGTCAAGCCTATCTGATCCACCACACGCATGCACTTACTGGGCAGACGAATTAGCTAGATGGGCTGTTCTCTTTTATATTATTATTATTATTTTGTCTTTTGTTTTGTGTTTTCCTTCCCTCAAGGTTGTGTCTCCATTGTGAAGGGTTGTTGGACTTTTTTTTAATATTATTGTTATTCTTATTTTTCTACGAGTATGTGATAGCTTCTTGGGTGAGATAATTTAGATGACAGACATCAACAATTATACAAAATAATATAGTAACCAGCAGCTGAAAAAAAATAATAATTGATTCTCATGGGCTGCTGAGTGTTACAATTTGAATGTCTTTCTATTAAAATCCTTGTATTAGACACAGAGAGAAAGCAGAGAGGAGGGAGAGAGAAAGAGGGAGAGGGAAATCTGTTCTTTTTCAAATATTACTCATAAGATGGAAGAGAAGGTATTTTCAGAATGCATGTGGGACTGATTTCCATTAACATAATCCCATTTCTAGTATTATTTTATTAATATAAACATCTGGGCTCTGGAATGACTTCCAGATCATACTTACCTACTGTATTTTGCATTGGGTTTAGGGGAAAATCAAGGAGAGCACTGAAAAAAAATTGAACCTATTTGTAATATTCATTCGGAATTGCCAGCTGTACAGTACCTGAGCGGAGCAGCAGATTTGATTATCAAATACGATTAAGGCCTGTTTTTGTCAATGTGGAGTACCGTGTAAGTGCATATTGTAAATATCTGTCTAGAAGATGGCAACAACACAATCATGAGGGCTGTGTCCTCTTGCTACTGGAGATGACTTGCAGTGATTTTCTCTAGTTCAGCCTCCCAAGCAACCACCTCAGTGTTGTAACAACAACTATTACGGAGATCACATCTCGTTCAAGGAGCACATAGGTTAGACAAGTAGGTACCTTTAGAAGGTCTCAGCTTGTGTCTGCCTTTGTGTGATAGATCCTATCTATTAGTAGTATACAGTACCTTCAGAGACTCAGCAGGCTATGTCCTTTTTGCTGCAAGCATCTTCTATTGCGTAAAGAGGTATGTGTTTTTTCTGGCTGGCAAGCAGGAGATTGGATAGGGTATGTGTGTGTGTGCTCAAAATTCTGCAATAAGACAATGTAGAGGTCTGTAATCAAACTCTCCCAGGAAGTAGCAGCAGCCCTGTTTTGTGTACAGAATTCAAGTAGGGAGGAATTTCATAGAATCATTTAGGTTGGAAAAGACCCTTAAGGTCGTCAAGTTCAACCATATTTATACAATTTATACAAGGTACAAGGAAGAAAGTCCTTGTTATGAATTTTCTTAGATTCTGGATGAGGGCCACAAGGGAAAGAGATGTAGCTTGCTATCTGGACCGCTTAAAATGTGGATAAGCAAAACGTTTTTGAACGTTCAGTGGGGAGACATCTCATGTTGTCAGAGGGCCACATAACCTAAGAAGTCTTGTTTATTTCTGATTACTGTAATTCATCTTCATGGTGTTATCTGACACTTCTGTCCTCACCCTGCTCACTTCAAACTTGCTTCTGTCTCTGGACAAAACAAATCCAGATGTACCAAAATACACATATTTTACAAGTCTTCAAAGCAATAAGAAATGGTGATGGTACTGAAGAGAAGATGTGTGATTGGAAATGTTATTGAGTATGGTGTTCTCTCAGGGAAAAGTATTGCCACTGAAGAGTTTACTTCTGGTCAGACAGCAGAACACAGTTCTGGAAATAAGAAAAGCGTAATTCTGATCTTATTCTTGCTGTATTGTTCCATGCAAATTATTTTGGGGGAGGAATGTGTTAATCTCTGATAAATTCTGCCTCACGAAGGTTAGGTGGTAATTCCTAGGTGTTGATCTGAGATGCTTCAACAATCAATAAAGAAGCAAAGGGGTATTCCCACACAGTCATTTATTTGCTCCTAAGACAGGTGAGGATGAATCACTTTATGGAAGTTCATCTGTATGTCTCCAATTTTCCTGCAGAGTCTGGCCAGCCAGTTTTAAGTAAATTTCTAGATGACAAAAGTTAGAGAAGAATATCTCCTGTAATATCTATTTCCACTCCATGTTGAAGAAATGGAGAAATTTCCTTTAACAGAAATGTTGGATTTGAAGACCTATAGCTAGCATTTTCTCATCTCTAAAATGTTGAGCATTATGTTTCCTACCACATTAAATGAGTTCATCTCTTCTGGTGGAGTTTCATAATGACCTTAGAGTATGGTTTTGTTTGCTTATTATAATCCTTCTTGAGGGTTAACTGGACTATACCTTCATCTTAACAAAGTTGGAAATGTTTTTTTTCTTAATCAGAAAGATCCGTTACTGATTTCCCATTCCATTACCCATTGTTCTCTGTCAGTAAAATTCGGTCTGAATGTATTGAAACATCCTGTTAGAAAGCTTCTTTCTTAGATACTTATTATTGGAATGATAATTAGTGCTGAGGGAAATAGTTTTTTCAGGCAAACATGTTAATTTTTTTTTAATAAAGCTTTTCTTGGGCAGGCTTCTGAGGTCACGGATGGACTTTCTGCAGTAGCAAGTGCTCCAATGTGTGAGCCATACTCTGATGGCATGGGAGACACCTGCCCTGCTGAGTTATCCTAATGTCTGTACTCATCAGTGTTCAGTGAAGAAGACTGATGATGTCAGCCCAAGCATTTTTTAAAGGTCATGGTCCAGAACAAAAATTATGTACAAAAGTATGACATTTTCTGCTAAATGGAATTCTTGTTTTCCACCTCACCCTAATTAAGATAGTGCTGAGAAATGCTTGTCATGGGGAAGGATTGTACCTTCCTAATGCTTTTACAGAGACCAGTAAAAAACATGCCCAGTTCCAAACTTTCTGTAACGCAAGGACAGTAAAAACGAGATAGAGACAAAACCAGTAAATAGAGTAGAGAAGACAGTGAGATAGTTTTCACAGCAAGAGGAGAAGTGGTTTCAACAGTATCACGGTCTCAGTGTTGTCAAATTCATACATGAGCACCACAGCTAGGGAGACAGGTTTTGGAGAAATTTCAGGGAACATCCTGAGGTGGGATTGCCGTTCTCTTTAAGGAGCTCCTACCATGTATGAAGGGGCAGCATGGGAGAAAACAATGAGATACTTGTCTGAAAAATTCAATTACTGAGTGATAGAGGATGTTATCACAGGATAACCAAAGATTGGAGCTGGCATTTCAATAGCAAATGAGAGATGTTAGGTAAGGGGGAAATAGGCTGTGAAGAGTCTTTCAGAGGTCCCTGTATGGATATTGAACCATAACAGCCACTCATCAGTGTTATAAAACTACCAGGAGCAGTATCCCCAGGCTGGGAAAGACTCTTCTTGGCAAGCTTGTGTACCACACCATGCCATCGGATAGAGCCCATCCTATTGAAAACTGAATTGCTTTGAGTTCCCTGGAACAGAAGCAGCTGGAGGGGAAATAACAGTAAAATTCTATGGCCATAATAAAACGCATTAGCCATCTGAACACTCATTTCAATCAAATAATGCAGCCTATTCATATTTAAACAGGAAATATTGTTTAATGTTTATGGTAATGATCAAATCAAATTTTAAAAATTAAACACGAAATTAAACATTAAAGTGAGGTTCCAGCATTTGGCACTTGGGACACCATTTCCAACCCATAGCTGATGGCTGCAATCAGCAGTCTACCCTCTTTCTTTTGCTTAGTACAGTGTCTTGAAGAGGATGCTAGAAGGAGGCCTTGGTGTCACATGAATGACCAGAGCTGGTGAAAGGTAACTGGTCTGGAGTTCATTGTTCCAGCCTCCCCTTCCACCCGTTTTTCTTTCCATGACAATGAGAGTTAGTGACGGTTGAGGGAGAAGTGGAAATACAATCAAGAAGTACTTTACCTGGAAGAAGCTAAGTGGAAGTTGTTTTTAAACCAAGTGGAGGGCAGTCATGTGTTCCTATGAAATATTCTGGACTCTTAACTTTTCCCCAAAACTAACAGGGAGAAGAAAAGTCACAGGTTTTTCCAAAGCACCACTGAAACAGGAGTAGAAAATGCTCCTGTAAAACAGGAAGTCTTCAGAGGTAGTGTCATGGTCAAGCACAGACGTTGGCCATAGGAGACAAAAATGCAAAATATCTTGCTTAATATCTTCATCAATGACCTGGATGAGGGAATCGAATGCACCCTCAGTAAATTTGCAGATGACACAAAATTAAGCACGAGTGTCGATCTGCTTGAGGGTAGGAAAGCTCTGCAGTGGGATCTGGACAGGCTGGAGTGATGGGCTGAGGTCAGTTGTATGAGGTTTAACAAAGCCAAGTGCTGGGTCATGCACTTTGGTCACAACAACCCCATGCAACGCTACAGGCTTGGGGAGGAGTGGCTGGAGAGCTGCCTGGTGGAAAAGGACCTGGGAGTATTGGTCAACAGCCCACTGAACATGAGCCAACAGTATGCCCAGGTGACCAAAAAGGTCAATGGCATCCTGGCCTGTATCAGAAATGGTGTGACCAGCAGGAGGAGGGAGGTGATTGTGCCCCTGTACTCGGCACTCGTGAGACCACACCTTGAGTGCTGTGTCCAGTTTTGGGCACCACAGTACAGGAAGGACATTGAGGTGCTGGAGTGGGTACAGAGAAGGGCAACAAAGCTGGTGAAAGGGCTGGAAAGCATGCCTTATGAAGAACGGCTGAGGGAACTGGGCTTGTTTAGTCTAGAGAAGAGGAGACTGAGAGGAGACCTTGTTGGTCTCTACAACTACCTAAAAGGAGGTTGTAGCGAGGCTGGTGTTGGTCTCCTCTCAGATTAGTAATGATAGGACGAGGGGAAATGGCCTCAAGTTGTGTCAGAGGAGGTTTAGATTAGATATTAGAAAGAAATTCTTCACTGAGAGGGTAGTTAGGCACTGGAATGGACTGCCCAGGGAGGTGGTGGAGTCACCATCCCTGGAGGTGTTTAAAGAATGAATACATGTGGCGCTTGAGGATACGGTGTAGTGGTTAGAGTGATGGTAGGACAAAGGTTGGACTTGATGACCCTGGAGGTCCTTTCCAACCGTAATGATTCTGTGATTCTGTGATAAGACCCAGTGGCTTTTTAAATATCCTCCCTTTTGGGGTAGAGCACAGCAACTGTTACACACCAGGAACATGCAGCCATCTCTGTGGTGGTAGTAACTGGTGTAGAGCTCCTGATTTTGAAGAAAAATATAGCTAATTTACACCAGTTCAGCTGATTGATTTAAGGTTTCGGTAGAGCTGACCAAGTTTGTCTTTAATGGAGCAGTTAGGGTATTGCTTTTCGACCCTACATTGTGTTACAATAGATTTGGAGCCAGGAAATAACATTCTGCTGCACCAAATCTGGAGTGATTTTGTTGATACTAAGCCTAGCACTTCTTTCCCAACTCTCTCCACTTGCAGTCAGCAGAAAAGCAAACTTTGAAATAAAGGCATTTGAAACAAACCCATTGTCTCCAGTATCCCTCTGCCTTTCGGCCATGGACCTTAGCTGTGAGCCTGTGCTTTGGTTTCTTGAGCTGTGCAATGAGGTTAATCTTTTGCTCTAACAGTTGCATCTTTAAAGGGAGTATATCCTCAGTGTAAATTAATACTGAATTAGTATAAATTAATATCAAATTAGCAATGCTTCGGACTACCAGAAAATTGCATGTTACTCCTAAGAGTAAAAAAAGCTCATCGCAAAAGGCAGAATCAATCTGTCAATCCCCATTCTTATGTCGACTGCCTGCCCAAATTTATTATTGAAGGGGTATGGACAGAAATTTCCATAGTATGGAAAAAAATAAATAAATAAACTGAATAAATTATCTGGGAAAATACAGCAAAATGGCAAGATTTATCTTAAGTTGTGTCTACTGCTCTCATCCCTGTACCATGCACTTTAAATTGGATTGGTATCCTATAAGAGACTGTCAAGGATTTCATTCGTTCTTCTTGACATACAGGTGTACAATTGGTAAAATTGCATCTTATCTTAGTAATTGTCTACAGTGCTAAGTCTGTACCTAGTTATTGACTTCAAAAGTCAGGTTTCATCTATGCAGTTCCCTGATCCAACATCACTCCAAACACCTCCAGCACTATCTGTTCATCTCTTGGTTCACCTTCCTGAGTTAAAACACCTTCCTCTTCGCAAATGCTGGGTTTCAGCTTTTTGTAATCAGTTGAGACTGGGTTTTGGAGGCAGACGAGTAAAGAGGCCAGTTCATTGTTTCTGGTAGCATCCAGTGTGTCTAAAAAAATTCATTGTGAGCTGGTGCTCAAGAACTTGGTGAATATTTCAAGGGCTTTCAAAGCAAGAAGGGTTTTCTAGGGTTTAAAGGGGTGTGCTAACAAGCTCTAATAACATTTCTGTTTATTAACAGGCATGTAGAGTTTAGTGATCACTTAAGAGAAATTTCTGTCTATCTGATGGTCTTTGAGCACGTTCTGGTACAAATGCAGATTAGCATGCTGACACGCTAATAATTCAACAAAGTGCATTTCCAAATGCGCAGCAATCTTTCCTGTTCACAGACACATGCTGCATGTAGACCTGCTTGTAAAATAGGGTATTTTTTCCGGTATGCACAAAAACATTCCTACAAAACTTATCATTTGTTTTCCTCTTGCAGCTTAAAAGAGATTTGGCTTTTGAGTTATCAAAAGCTTCTCTGGATAAAAAATTGGCTGGATGGCTGGGCCTAGAATGGAGTTAAATCCAGTTGGCAACCAGTCACAAGTGGTGTTCCTCAGGGCTCAGCATCTGGGCCTCTTCTGTTTAATATCTTTAGCAATGATCTGGGCGAGGGGATCAAGAGCACCCTCAGCAAGTTTTCACATGACACCAGGCTGGGTGGGTATGTTGGTCTGCTTGAAGGTAGAAAGGCTCTACAGAGGGATCTGGACATGCTGGATCAATAGGCTGAGGCCAATGGAATGAGCTTCAACAAGGCCAAGTGCCAAATCGTGCACTTGGGTCACAACAAGCCTGTGCAATGCTACAGGCTTGGGGAAG
>VZZY01003834.1:0-13169 GCA_013400335.1 Eurystomus gularis
AGTCTGTCCTTGTAGGAGAGGCACTCCAGTGCACTGATCATCTTTGTAGCCCTCCTCTGGATCCAATAGGTCCATAGCCTTCTTGCGCTGGGGGCTTCAGAGCTGGACACAATGCTCCAGGTGAGGTGTCACAAGAGCAGAGTAGAGGGGCAGAATCTCCACCCTCGACTTGCTGATCACAATTCTTATGATGCAGCCCAGGATATGGTCAGCTTTCTGGGCTGCACTTTCACATTGCTGGTCCATGTTGAGCTTTTCATCAACCAGCACCTCCAACTCTTTCTCCTCAGGACTGCTCTCAAGCCACTCATTGCCCAGCAGATATTTGTGCTTGGGATTGTCTCAACCCAGGTATGGGACTTTGCACTTGGCCTTGCTGAACTTCATGAGGTTGGCATGGGCCCACCTCTCAAGCCTGTCAAGGTCCATCTGGATGGCATCCCTTCCCTCCAGCATGTTGACCACAGCACATAGCTTGGTGTCATCTGCAAACTTGCTGAGGGAACACTCAAACCCCCTGTCCATGCCCCCGACAAAGATGTTAAACATCATCAGTCCCAGTACTGAACCCTGAGGAACACCACTTGTTACTGGCCACCATCGAGTCATTGATTGCAACTCTTTGAGCGCGGCCATCCAGCCAAATCCTTATCCACTGAATGGTCCATTCATCAAATACATACCCTTGGTGAGGCCACGTTTGCCACCTCTCCATTTTCCATGTATCTTAGCAGAGCCTTCAGGAGGATCTGCTCCATGATCTTGCTGGGCACAAAGGTGAGACTGACTGACCTGTAGTTGCCCGGGTCTTCCTTTTTTTCCCTTTTTGAAAATGAGAGTGATGTTTTCCCTTTTCCAGTCAGTGGGCACTTCACCAGACTGCCATGACTTCTCAAACATGATGGAAAGTGGCTTAGCAACTTGGTCTGCCAGCTCCCTCAGGACCTGGAGATGGATCTGTCAGGTCCCGTTAACTCGTGCACCTTCAGGTTCTTTAAATGGCCTTGAACTGACCCCAGTTACAATACGCAGATCTTCCTCCTCTCAGCTCCTGCCTTTGGCTTCTGCAACTTGGGCAGTGTGTCTAGAGCCCTTGCCAGTGAAGACTGAGGCAAAAATTAATAGAGTACCTCAGCTTTCTCCACATCCATTGTGACCAAAGAGGGCCCACATCTTCTCTAGCCCTCCTTTTATCACTGACATACCTATAGAAGTTTTTCTTGTTGTCCTTGATGTCCCTCACTGGATTGAAATCTATCTAGGCTTTTGCTTTCCTAACCTGATCCCTGACTGCTTGGACAACTTCTTTGTAGCCCTCCCATTCTACCTGTCTTTGTTTCCATTCTCTGTACATTCTCTTTTTGCATTTGAGTGTGTCCTGGCATTCTTGCCTGCCTTTCTGTTTTTGTGACACATCACTCCTGGGCTTGGAGGAGATGGTCCTTGGATATCGACCAGCTTTCTTGGACCCCTTGCTCCTTCAGGACTTTGCGTCATGGTACTCCAACAAGCAGATACCTGAAGAGGTCAAAGTCTGCTTTCCTGAAGTCCACAGTAGTGAGCTTGTTGTGCAATCTCCTTGTTGACCTGAGGATCTTGAATTCCACCATTTCATGGTCACTGCAGGCAAGACTGCGCTTGAGCTAGTGAGGTAGATTGAGAACTGGCTGAAGGACAGAACCCAGAGTGTTGTGGTCAACGGGGCAGAGTCCAGTTGGAGGCCTGTATCGAGTGGTGTCTCTCAAGGGTCGGTACTGGGACCAGTACTGTTCAATATATTCATCAATGACTTGGATGAAAGAATAGCGTGCACTGTCAGCAAGTTTGCTGATGACACAAAACTGGGAGGAGTGGCTGACACACCAGAAGGCTTGCTGCCATTCAGTGGGACCTAGACAGGCTGGAGAGTTGGGTGGGAAGAAATTTAATGAAATATAACAAGGACAAGTGTAGAGTTTTGCATATGGGCAAGAACAACCCCATGCACCTGTATAAGGGGTGGGTTTACTTGTTGGAGAGCAGCATAGAGGAAAGGGACCTGGGGGTCCTGGTGGACAGCAGGATGACCATGAGCCAGCAATGTGCCCTTGTGGCCAAGAAGGCCTGTGGCATCCTGGGGTGTATTAGAACGGGTGTGGTTAGTAGGTCAAGAGAGGTTCTCCTCCCTCTCTACTCTGCCCTGGTGAGACCGCATCTGGAATATTGTGTCCAGTTCTGGGCCCCTCAGTTCAAGAAGGACAGGGAACTGCTTGAGGGAGTCCAGTGCAGAACCACAAAGATGAATAAGGGAGTGGAACATCTCCCTTATGAGGAAAGGCTGAGGGAGCTGGGTCTCTTTAGCTTGGAGAAGAGGAGACTGAGGGGTGACCTCATTAATGTTTATAAATATGTAAAGAGTGACTGTCAGGAAGATGGAGTCAGGCTCTTCTAAGTAACACCCAATGATAGGACAAGGAGCAATGGGTGCAAGCTGGAACATAGGCGGTTCCACATAAATATGAGAAAAAACTTCCTCACGGTGAGGGAGACAGAACACTGGAACAGGCTGCCCAGGGAGGTTGTGGAGTCTCTGTCTCTGGAGACGTTTAAAACCCGCCTGGACACATTCCTGTGTGACCTGATCTAGAAGATTCTGCTTCAGCAGGGGTGTGGGACTAGATGATCTTTCGAGGTCCCTTCCAATCCCTAGCATTCTGTGATTCTGTGATTCTGTGAGGTCCAGCATAGCACCTCTTCTCATAGGTTCCTCTACCACATGTAGAAGGAACTTGTCCTTGATGCATTCCAGGAGCCTCCTGGAGTGCTGGTGTGCTGCTGTACCATCCTTCCAACAGATATCAGGGTGATTGAAGGACCACACATTTATTAAGGGCCATACATGAATTGAGGACCAGGGCTTGTGAACGTGAAGCTGCTCCTACCTGTCTATAGAGGGCCTTATCCACAACTTCCTCAAGTAAAGCACAGTGCAAAATAACAGATTGCAGCAAACTGCATACACCAGATCATAGAATCACAGAATCACAGAATCATAGAATGCTTTGGATTGGAAGGAACCTTTAAAGGTCATCCAGTCCAACCTGCCTACAGTGAGAAGGGACATCTTTAATTAAATTATGTTGCTCAGAACCCCATCCAACATGACCTCAAACACTCCTAGGGATGCGTCTTCTATCACCTCTCTGGGCAACCTGATCCAGTGTTTCACCAAGCCCATTGTAAAAACTTTCTGTCGCAGTCGGGCGCAGACATCCGACTCACCTTCTAAAGGGAGAAAGATTGAGAGCAAAGCTGAATACCTCCCCACCAGACTTGTAGGTAAATATGGAGACCAGTGAGTATTTAACAAATTTATTATTAAAATATATATATATAGATAGATTTATAGGAAACTGTATCTATCCTAAAGAAACACTATCATATACTATATATACTATATTCACCCACTCACTCTCCCACTGCAAGGACAACTAGGAAACCTCAGGGAGGGAAGAGGACAGGGCAAATAAGAACTTAGTAATATTAAAATATGACTTATATGTGGGTGTTGGTGTGTGTGTGTGATGTAAATCACCCCCTCCTCTCGATGTCGGTGGATATTTTGTTGAGGCCTGCGAAGCACGGTTTAGTTCGAGCTTCACTGATGGGTGGCGCCCCTGTGGCTTGGCTTGATTCAGCTCCAGTGCCGCAGCAGCCTGCGCTGGTGGCAGCTTCTCCGTCCTCCCAACTGCGTGGTTTCTCAGCGGCGGGAGAGATTGAAGGCAGTGGGAGCCCCGCCGCAGCAGTCCCCCCACCCTTCCGCACCCGGTGGTCGCCTAGTAACCCACAGAGATAGGAATTGCTTACGGAGTCTTCTAAGAATTCCTGGAATGCGATTCTTCTGGCAGCAAGGGGGGGGGCGGGGGGGAGAAGGGCAGGGCCCAGTGGTTCTCCGAGGCACGACACTGTGGTCTTCACATTGCACAGGAGGAAAAGAGGAAGTTTCATTTTTCCCGCAGGTTTTTATAGTTGGTGTCACATGACTTCCTACTTCCGGTTTCCAGTGGAGCATGGCATCATGGGGAATGTGGTTCTTGGTTCGCTGTTTTAATAAGGCAGAAGTTCTTAATATGTGGGCCAGTTCACCACACTTTCTTCCTTATGTCTAGCCTAAACCACTTTTAGTGTAAAACCATTGCATCTTGACCTGTCATTGCAGGCCGTGCTAAAGATTGTCCCCATCTTTTTTCTAAGCCCCCTTTAAGTACTGGAATGTTGCAATAAGGTCTCCCCAGAGCTTTCTCTTCTCCAGACTGAACAATACCAGCTCTTTCAGCCTTTCTTCATAAGAGAGGTGTTCCTGCCCTCTAATCATTTTTATTGCCCTTCTCTGGACCTGCTAGAACAGGTTCATGTTTTTCTTCTGTGGAGGACTCCAGTGCTGGACACACTACTCCAGGTGAGGTCTCATCAGATCAGAAGTGGGGAATCACTTCCCTTGACCTGCTGGCTACTCTTCTTTTGATATATCCTAGGATACAGTTGGCCGCCTGAGGTGTGAGCACAAATTCTCAGCTCACATCCGGCTTTTCATCCACCAGTATCCCCAAGTCCTTCTCTGCTTCTCTCTTCTCTCTTCTGGCTACTCTCAATCCCTTCATCGCCCAGTCTGTGTTGATACTGAGAGTTGCCCTGACCCAGGTGAAGGACCTTTCACTTGGCCTTGTTGAACCTCATGAGGTTTGCATAGACCCAGTTCTCAAACTTGTCCAGTTCCCTCTAGATGCCATCTGTTCCCTCAGGCATGTCAACCACACCACTCAGTTTGGGGTCATCTGCAAACTTCTGAGGGTGTACTTAATCCCACTATGTCACTGATGAAGGTATTAAATCAAATACATATGTCTCCAGTTTAGAGAGAAGGAGGTTGTGGCAGACTGTGTCAAAGGCTTTACAGTAGTCCTGGGAGACAACACCCCTAGTTCTTCCCTTGTTCACTGGTATAATAATTCCATCATAGAAGGCCACTAGGTTGGTCAGGCAGGACTTGTTCTTGGTAAAGCCATACAGGCTGTCTTGAATCACCTCCATGTGCCTTAGTATAACTTGCAGAAGGATCTCTTCCATGATCTTCCCAGGTATAGAGGTGAGGTTGACAGGTTGGTAGCTTCCAGGGTCCTCCTTTCTACTCTTTTTAAAAACGAATACAATGCTTCCCTTTTTCCAGTTAACAGGGACTTCACCATAGAGTCATAACTTTTCAGATATGATGGAGAGTGGCTTGACAACTACATTAGCCAATTCCCTCAGGACTCTGGGATGCATTTTGTCAGGTCCCATATACTTATGTATGTTCAGGTTCCTCAGGTGGTCATGAACTTGGTGTTCTCTTATAGAGGGTTTACTTTTGATCCCCTGGTCCCCATCTTGCAGTCCTTGTACCAGAGAGGCGTGGGAAGAGCGGTTGCCAGTGAAGACTGAGGGAAAAATGTTGTTGAGAATCTCAGCCCTCTCCTTGTTCATTGTCACCAGTTTTCCAATCCTGTTCATTAGGGAGTATGTCTTCTTTGTCCTTCTTTTTCTGCCTGATATACTTGTAGAAACCACCTCTTCTTGACAATTTGATATAGCCAGATTTCCAACTAAACAATTTTCAGATGCTTATTAAAAAATCCTCAGACCAACACAGCTACTTCAACCCCTTGCTTTTGCTGTTCAAACAGCAGATTCTTGTGAACATCTGCAAAGAAACAATACTCTGCTATATTTCCAGTATGGCTGGTTTATTAAGCTTATTAATGGAGCATGAAAATCTTCCTTTTCATTTACTGCAAAAAGAGTATTTCCATGTCTGTGTAAGTAATTTTTATTTTCACTGTGTATTAAACTATTTCTAAGGCTGAAAATCATAATTATATATGCACTTCACATCATATCAGTTTCAGTAAAACTTTTTGTGTGTGTGTGTTCAAATTATGCTTCTTTTAATTCAGAAAGATGAATTAGAGATAGAAAGATTTTCTATATGCATTAAGTAACTTTTATTTGAAATTACTTTTTTTTATATAAACCGAAACAATCAGTTCAATAAATAGTCTGTGAACCATGAATTATAAATTAATCCTTCAGAAAAATAAACAATTTAAAGAAAACTCTCCTTTTTTCCACTGGGACATATATATATATCAAGAATGTTTTCCTTGGGGTGTTCTCTCTCATGACAGTTTGGCATTAATGTCTGTAATATACTATGATATATATCCATACTAGACCATACATTTCTATGGCAAACTGAGGCCATTAACATAAGTACAACACTTTTCCCAGTAGTGAGCGTGGCTGGGGTTCACAGAGGACCAGAATTCCTCCTCAAGACTCTGCAACGACAGTGCTGACAGCTGCGTTGCATGGATGAAGCGTAATCACCTGAAACACAGAGCACAGAGCAACCAGGGGAACACCAGTCACCTCATCAGTGAAAAGGGAGCTCCCTGACCTGGCTGCTCCCAGGGCCATTGAGAATAACACTGAGATGGTTGTAACAAGTATGAGACCCCCTGGGAGGAGTCAACCAAACAAGCTTTATTAGAAAGCAATTTAATAATGGTAGTACTAAACAGTAGTTAGAAAACTTTGTTAATTTACTCTTCTCTATGTACATAATAACTCGTCACATGATACCTCACACGTATCTGTGACTGATATATCTAAAATATCCCTACATCTTTAAGAAGAAAGAAAGAAACACAAAGGAAAGTAGAAAGAAACACAAAGGAATGTAGAAAGAAACAAGAAGCAACAGCAAATAAGCAATGTCTGGAACCAGACAAAAAGATATCAGTTCTTCGTGATCTCCTCTGTCTAAATACTTACTTTCATTTTATGGATGTTCTATATGCAGGTATGGTTTTATTTCCTTTTTCTATTGGCATCTCACTTTTTTCCTGAAAAAAACCCAGATATTTAATATTCTATTCAAATGCACCATGCTATTGAAAAGACACAGTGTGTGTCCAAACACCTGCTCAGAGCAAGTTCAGTTAGAGCAGGTTTCTCAAGACAACGTCCATCCGAGTTCTGAGTATCTCCAAAGTTGGAGATTCTACAGCCTTTCTGTTCAACCTGTGACAGTGCTGGGTTGCCACTTTTTTTTTTTCCTTTATTATTATGTTGAAGTCGAATTTCTTGTATTTCAATTTATACACATTGACTGTCATCCTGTCACAGGGCACCAGAAGAGTCTGTATCCCTGTTCTTTACACACCCCCAAGCATTTACACATTTACACTTTATTTTATAATATCCCCCTGAACCTTCCTGTTGGTCCATTTCCCCAGCTTGTCCAACTTCCTCTAAATAGTAGCATGCCCCATGTCGTGTATCAATTTCCACCCAATCATGTATCAGCTGCAAATGCGTTGAGAGTGTATGTGTCACATTACCCAGGTCATTGGAGAAACAATTCAAGAGTACATGTTCCATTCAACATGTTTTTGTTTTTTTTTTTCTTTTCATTAAAGTCTATTTGTTATGTTATAAAATTTATTGGGTTTACTTCTTCAAAAACAACTATGCAGTATTATTTAAAAATTTCAAAATCCATCATATGAAATTTTATATTTTCATGTATATGTAGAAGAAAAAATAGAAATAATATGTTACAGATATATACATAACAGGAATGTATGTAAGAACCCATTAGTCTAGCAGGTGTAGCCAAGGTAATATTTTAAATTTCACAGTAATTCACACTAGATAGAGATGTATACTTGCTAATAATTTGTGACCACTACAATTCAGTCCCTAGCCTCTCCTCACAGAGGACATCCTTGGAGCTCCTCACTGTGAAAACCTTGACACCTACACCCAATATTGTGCTATAGGAGAGAAAGTAGTGACCATATATAGGACACTGTGTGATCTCTTCTCCAAAACACAGATCTGTTGGTGAACATTCTCTGTGCTTGCAGACTTTCTCAGGGAAGGAAGAAAAGGTCAGGTGTGACTCTAGAAATAAAGTCAACAACAAAATTTCATGAGGAATTTGTCTGTTTAGATGAGCACATGCACGGTAAGACTAGTCTCAGGGGTCAAAGATGGGGTAATATATGCAGCAGTATCTTGACTTCATATAATGGATTCTCTCTGACTATGTCATTCCTATCTTGTGTCTACTATTAGCAAATCAGTGTTTAAAAGCCTTCTAGCAGGATGAATACTGTATGTTTCCATATACGACAGATAAGATTTATTGTTAAAATATGTTGGTTCCCAGAACTGAACACTAGATTCACTTAACAATCACCATTAGATATAAGACTTCTGTAACTAGCTAGACTATTGCAAATTATAATTATGGGTAAAATTATGGAAGTTTCTGAAAACTAGTAACTTACTCTTTCAGCATTTCACCTGAACGTTATTCGTTTAGATCTTTGTGTTTTCATACCCAACATTTTCACTTTAAGTTTCATGAACCTGAAATTTGTTCTGAAAGTCAGTCAAATTATTATGTGTAAGTACTCTAACACACTTATTAATGGAGGATGGAGGTTTGTTTTCTGTTTAATACTCACTGCAACTCTGTGTAAAAGAATGGGAGGCTTTCATTTTTCAAGATTTTTTTGTTATGGTCTGAATTTGCCAGCTGGTTGTACCTAATAATTCTAAGCAAACAGATTCTGTAACAAAAACAGTTGTCTGAAAATCATTCCACACTGAAAAGAAACAAAAAATTCCTGCAAAGGATTGTTTCTTCAGTTACAAGTAAAAATTCCAGTAAACAATTTCCTATTAAGATGTCATGTTATAGCAAGTTACAGGATGTTTTTCTCTTTGTTAAATTTGTTTTTATTTATGAGTATGCACAGACTGACTGCAGACATTTTAGGAAACATGCTACCCAACAAAGTATAGCTAGTAACTGTAGAAAATATCTTCTTTTTTTTTTTTTTTTTTAAAAAAAAAAAAAAAAGTGATTGCTGAAGACATTATTAAAGCCTGCTCCAGGGTGGACTCTTCTGCACAGGACAGAGGTGTTGCCAGGAGCCTACTCCACATGGGCTTCTCATGTCTGCAGCTTCCCTCAGGAAACATCCACCTGCTCTGGCATGGGGTCCTCCATGAGCTGGTATCTGCTTCACCATGGTCCTCCATAGACTGCAAGGAGACAACTTAGATCTTCACCACCCTCCTTCTCTGACCTTGGTGTCTGCAGGGTTGTTTCTCTCACATCTTCTCACTTCTCTCTCAAAGCTGCCACACAGGGGTTTTTACACTCTCTGAAATATGTTATCACAGAGGTGCTACCAACGTTGTGAATTGGCTTGGTTTTGACCAGTGACGGATTTGTCCTAAAGCCAGCTGAAACTAGTTCTCACTTACATGGGGGCTAGCTCCTGGTATCTTCTCATAAAAGCTACCCTTGCAGCCCCCTTCCTACCCCCACTACCAAAACTTTAGCACAAAAACCTAATATACCTTGTGAGTTAACATTTTAATAAGTCTTGTTCACTTTTCTTTTCTGTAGTCTCCAGTCCCTTTGCTATCAGCTCTAGCCCTGGTCACTTGCATGAAATCTTAATATGTTCTTTAAATCAGGGGACATTTTCACTTCCTCTTTTTCATGTAGAAGCCAGGCACCCTGTTATTACAATGTAATCCAGAAATGCCCTGCAAACTAAAGAAGTTCTCTTCTGTCCCTCAAACTGAAGAGGGCTTGTTTTTCACATGGAATAATTGCTCACTTCTGTTACCTGTTATGAAAAATACTGGCACCAAGCCTTCTTAAGACACTAAGCACTTTTTAGAAGTTATTCACTGCAGCCTGCATTGCAGAAAAGCTAAGTGATAGGCAGTTTTGTATCCAAAACAGATACCTCTAAGCATGAATGTATGATGTGGTTGCATTCCTAGGAGATTTTCATGTTAAATGGAAAAGAACTTAAGTAGTCGTGCCCTACAGGTTAGTCAGCATTACAAAATAAGCAGATTGGAATACTTGTGGGGAATCAGGACAATTTGACACTTAAGTCCTTGCACTGACAGGATTTTCATAGATTATATTATTTTCACTTTTCATGTGGAAAACCTTCTACCTTGCAGGCTTATTCTTATATTACATCTGAGATTCCAGCCAAAATCTGTAAAATCTGATGATGATTAATAACTTATTGTTTTTTATGCCTACAGAATTAATCAGTTGACATAGTTAATCTTTTTATAAAACTGTATTGTAAGAATTATTTTAAAGCAAAATCAAATATGGGAAGATTAAAGCTGCAATAAACTTCCATTGTTTTGACTTTTGAGAATTTAATGTTTCTAAAAGTATATATATGACTGAAAATAGTAGGTTAAAGATGAAACCTTATGCAAACTATAATTTAAATATATTTAATTTCACAAAAGTGCTATTTAGCATCTATTTAATAACGAGGAAATCTGTATGCTGTCTATTTTATGGTAGGTATTGACTTCCATTTCAATGAATCAGAACAGAATTAATGAAAAAAATATTAAAGTTTTCATTTATAAAGAAGTGTTTGATATTCAAGGAAGGATGAAGTAGAATATTAAAACAAATGAGAACAAAATTTTAAAAAATGCACCCTTAATAGAAAAAGAAAGATTTACTGGCAATAATGGTTCAGGCTTATGGAATTTCTCCTTTATGCAATCATCTCTGATGCTAACAAAAAAACCTGTTTCATACATTTGATTGCAGCCATCAGAGTGGTCATACTGAATGGAAGTCATCTAACCAAATGTAGGCTAAATATAGCAATAAATCAAATAAATTAAAATGTGGATCTCTACATCTGAGTTAGCCACCTTGGATTCTCTTAATAACAAATGGAAACAAAGTAAAACGTACATATTGCCAGTCATCACATCCTACTATAGCTTAAGAAAGACAGATAAATTGTGCATTATTTCTCTTAATCGGCTATGAAGACAATCTACAGTGACTAGCTCAAATGTAGATATGTCTAAATTGACACCTAAAGGTTAATTCAGTATCTAAAGATAGACTTCTAATGCCATTTAAGATGCTGTAGGATGCTGAAGACATCTGCAGGAAGCTTGCAGATATGATAAAGGGCTTATGGGAGGCCTGTTGTCTTCTAATTTAGTAGCTGGAGGTAAGGAGAGATAAACTAGTGCATCTCAAATGGTATTAAATATAAAATATTTAGGCAATTGAATCAAGTTCCCTGAATTAGGCAAGCTGGAGTGGGTTTTTGGTAAAGACTGAGGTATCTGAAAGTACCTCAAGGTGTGCACATGTCTGCTAGGATCTAAACGTATACTGTGGTCAATGGAAATGTACTTCAGTAGAGCCTAGTGAGTTATTCTGCTCATCCTGCAATAAGCCCTTAGGATTTCATTCAGTTGCCTCACATAGGTATCTGGTACCTTCTAAAACAACCGGTTCACCCAAAATAATTCATACACAGCCAGTGGCTTTAAACACAGGCATTCGGGAAGTGTGTGAGCCCTTCTGGACAGGCAACTGAAAGCCTGGCAAGGTGCCCTGGAACAAGTCAAATGAAAATAGATGCCTGTGTGTGGCCAAATGAAGCTCTCAATGACAAGCTAGTGGGCCCTCCTCATTTGTGAAAAAGAACAGCGAAGGGGAAAGAGGCAATAAGAAAAGAAAAAGGGAAAGGAACAAGAGATAAAACAACTAAAAATGGTACAAGACAATACAGTTAGACATTTAAATGACTACATGTTTCAGGATCTAATTTGTAGTGTTTCTTAGCACATTTTCTGCTTTCAACTCAATCACTCTTCTCCTGAAATGACACTTCTGGGGAAAAAAAAAACCAAACAACCAAACGAGCACACCCCCCCTCCCCCCAGAAAACAAACCAACAAAAACCTTTTTTCTATTTATATTTCTGAGAAGGATTTGTTCTTCAAGACAGTTGTAATTTTCTGTTTGTTTCTTTTTTTATTTTAGTAGTTTTCTTTCTAAAAATGTTTGCATACTTTCTAGAATGATGGATTTCTTCTATTAACCTGGGGTTTTAATTATTTTATGAGGATGGGCTTCATCTGTTTCATTTATATTTTATTAGAAAACTGAATGCACTTCACACTTCATGGTATATGTTCACAGTAATGAGACTTACTTCATGGAAGGATTTGTGCTTCCAAACAATTTCAAAATTCATAGAGAAATTGAAAAGAACTTCGTAAGGGACTGATTCACTAGGGAAGCACAAGTAAATATAAGTAGAAAAGATGTACATCTATTTCTCCAACTGCATTCTGCTACATCCATAGTAAGAACAGAAGGATTTCTATCTTACATCTGCTCCATCCAATTTGTTTCATCTAGATCAAAGTCACGCGAAAAAACATATAAATATGCCTTTGTCATAGCTAAGAGATAATCTCAACTTTTTCACTACATCTTAGTAGCTCCAAAAGCTGAATAAGGGGGCAAGGTGTAGTTTTGTGTCCTTTTCAAAATAATAAAGGGCAGTTTCTTAGCATTTGTAAAGTGTACGAAGATGTGCACATCAAATATACAAAATCTATTTATCGCACCTTTTAATCACAAAGCAGAAAAGTGATATAATAAGGTGAGTGCATCCAAGGATAAGTTTCTAAACCAACTCAAAACTCCACAATTCACAATATTTCAATAAAAATCCATGACTGAGAAATACTTAGAAACTCTGCTTTTTTTGCTCCTTTCAGAATTTCATTTTTTATTAAAGAAATTATAATGGTTCATTATTATTTGTGTGTATGGACACAGTACTCAAAGTGGGTCTCACGAGTGCCGAGTATAGGGGCACAATCACCTCCCTGCTCCTGTGGGCACACTGTTTCTGATACAGGCCAGGATGCCATTGGCCTTCTTGGCCACATGGGCACACTGCTGGCTCATGTTCAGTCAGATGTCGACCAACACCCCCAGATCCTTTTTCCCCAGGCAGCTTTCCAGACACTCCTCCCCAAGCCTGTAGCATTGCATGGGGTTGTTGTGACCGAAGGGCATGACCCAGCACTTGGCTTTGTTAAACTTCATCCAATTGACCTCAGCCCATTACTCCAGCCTGTCCAGATCCCTTTGCAGAGCCTTCCTACCCTCAAGCAGATCAACACTCCCACTTAATTTTGTGTCATGTGCAAATTTACTGAAGGTGGATTTGATCTCCTCATCCAGGTCA
>VZZY01003835.1:2929-22527 GCA_013400335.1 Eurystomus gularis
GGCTGAGGCCGAGGCGGAGCGGGGCTGCCTGACGGCGCGGGCGGGCGCGGAGCTGAGCGCCAAGCTGTGCCGGCGGCAAGACATCAACGAGGGGGCGGCGCAGCCCCGCCGGGCCGCCGTCTTCAACCCTTACACCGAGTTCAAGGAGTTCAGCCGCCGGCAGATCAAGGACATGGAGCGCATGTTCCGTCTGTGAGTAGAGGGGGAGCGGGGCGGGGGGTCGGCCCGGCCCGGCCCGCGGCGGCTGCCTTTCCCCTGCAGAGCCTCCCAGCACCTTTCCCCGGGGGGACATCTGGAGAGGCAGCCGGCGCTTGGCGGGATGTCCGCATTGCTCCGGGCTTTTGCGGTCGGGCTGGAAGAAGCTGCGGCGGGTTCCTAGCGTCGTCTGAGACCCACATTGTCCCCGCGCTTTGGGGTGGGCTCGCATTCGGGGGCTGTGGAGCTCGGTCCCGGCTCATGGCTTGGGGCTGCCTCTGCTCGGGGTCAGGATGGGCGGCTGTGGGTGGTGGCACCCATGGGCTGTGGCTTTAGGGGATGCTCTGGGTGGGACGGAGCCCCGGAGGGCACAGGCAGTGCTGCCCCACATCCGGAGACACTTGGCTGGCCAGCGTCCAGGGCCTTGAAGCGATGCTGGACAACTGTCTCCAGCAACTGTGACCCCGAACATCCCCAGCAGCTTTGTCGGCTTTGCCTAGCAGCGCTGTAGCTTCATCTATGGTTCTGTTTGTCAGGCTTGGTGCTCCCTCCCATGCGCCCAGACAAAGCTTGAGCACAGCTTCCTCTTGCTTCGCCCTTCCTAGGGCCTGGGATGGAGATCCCTTCCCGGCAGGAAGGTTTGTATTAAAGTCAAGCTATTGGTGGCAATGTGGAGAGCTGCTTCTGTAAGCAGAAAGGCTTGGCCTTTCTCAGGGCCTTGATTCAGCCTGTGTCTCTCCCCTGCAAGCCCTGTCCTGGGCCCTGCAGTTGGACTATGTCTGGGTAGCTTTGGTTACCTGTGCCCAAGGTTCCCTCCAGCACCACAAAGCCCTGTGCTCCTGGTGACTGATGTCCTCCCAGCCCCAAGGAGAGGGGTCAGGCAGGCAGCTGCATGTGCCAGCCAGCCGCAGGGAGGCAGGGCCACAGAAGAGCTACGTGGGCTGTCACGGCAAGGTGCAAAGACCTATTTCAGTTTATGGAGGTGACCGCAGCAGGGTTTGTAAGTTGTTATGTCCTTGTTCTCCTACCTGAAAGCTGCTGTGGGCACCCTGGAGGCTGGAGTCATTGTGAGGAGACCGTGAACCTTGTTGAATGCTTCCAGGTGCTGGTGCTGCCGGGTGTTTTTTGCCCTAGCTGCGGCTATTGCTATGTGAGACCGTTGTGTCGGCAGCTGGGTGCGGGAAGGGAGGTGGTCCTGGTGAGACTGCTGCTCCACTTTGTCTTGTGCCCCCCTTTGACAACAGTTAAAGGGAATCTCACTTTGCGGAGGGCTGAGATGTAGTGCTGCAAGGGCAGGAGGACAAACGATGCTGGCAGCTGCAGCACCCAAAAGCTGCTGCCCATGCCTCAATAGGGATAAGGAAAGGAACAGCGGTGGTTTGAGAAATAAAAAGTAGAAGAGCTGAATTGCAGCTGAATTTTTCAACAATGAGCTCATTAAACACTGGCCTTGTAAGCAGGGAAACCTAGGCTTTGCAGTTGAATGCTAATCAGTTGGTCAATGTAGCTGGAAACATTGTGTGCCCTGTGAGGACTATTGCAGCTGAGCGTTGGCCAGTCGTGCCAAAAGGGGAAGAAGCTGGGCTGCGTGCTCCTCTGTGCTCCCTGACACGCGGATGGAAAACCCCGTCCTGGTTTTCACTCTGTTACAGGCACCTGGCATTTGCAGTGGCAGAGGATCTGGTCTTTGCTCCATCTGCTGCCAGTGACCTGTTTCAAGTATTGGCCAACACCACGTGCTCCTTGAGGAGAGGAAATGTTCCCCTTAATTCCTGCCAGTCAGAGCTTGAGTTAATGTGATTAAAGCTTTTATTCTCTGTATGGCTTATTGGCCCTGGCCTCCACAACCCAGGGTCTTTCTTGCTAATGGTAAAAAAAAGCCTTTGACAGACAGGGATGTATCATCTCATGCCATGGGATGCCAGGTTTCCACTATGTGACTTCCCATCCAAAAGTGTTTCTTAACAGTTTAGTGGGACTTGTAAATCTATAATTCAGACTAAACTTGAGCCTATGGGACCTGGGTGTGGTGTGTGCTGAGTCAGGCCACTCCAGCTGGGAAGAGGGAGTTGCTGGTGATATCAGCTGCTCTGGTGTCTGTCAGGGTGTCCCCGATATGGCTGGTGGCTGTGACCACCCTGTGCCAGGTGGAAGCCAAGGGCTCAGCTGAATGTGGAACTTCCAAAAATGCTGTCCAGGTGCTGTGTGCTGCTGGCTGTGCTGGGAGCATCCTTTCAAAGCAGAAACAATGCTCCTTGCTCCTGCTGCCACAGCTGGGCTCACTTTCCCCCCTCTTGTCCAAGTCTCCTCTTGGCAGCATCCCCCATTTTGGCCCCATTCCCCCAGAGATGGGATGCTGTGGGTGCTGTGGTTGTGCAGGAGCATGTGGGGGCTGCTGGCTGCAGGCAGCTCTCGGGGTGGGTATTTTTTTGGCAGGAGGACCAGGAAGTCTGCAGCTCAGGCTAATTATATTGTGACCTAATTAGTTGCCTATTCTGACAATGTGTGAGGACTGTGGTAACCATGATGTCCTGCCTTCCCCATTTCTTGTGACTGAACTCTGGAACTCTGGAGTCCCACAGCTCCTCTTGGTGCCACATTGTCCAGGGAAATGGCAGAGGGATGTATGAAAGCCAGGCTGTGAGGCTGTGCCTGGTGGGAGTGACCTTTGAGGGATGTAGGGTGGAAAACAGCCACTGGCTTCTTGTCTATGGAGTGTGAGGGAGTAGAGAAATTCCAGCCTTACTGTTGCTTTTGTATTTAGGGGATTTCATGTGTTGTGTATGTGTTTAATGACTGCCTTGTGCCTGGCTAGTGGGAGCGGCTGTGATGCCCCTTTGCCCTTCTGGAGACACTTGGAAGTCCCTCACCAGGTGCCTCTGTACTGAGGCACGTCTCATGTGCTGCAGCAGTGCTGCTTTTTCCAGAACTGCTGTACTCCTGGTGTGACCGACTGTCTCTGGTCTATGACCAGCTGTCTCTGGATTCCTAGTGGTCAGGGAGGTCATCCCCATTGGGACTTGGCCACCAGCTTGGGCCCTGCAGGCTTTGGTGCCTTGGGATCTTGCCCAGCATCTCAGAAGAGATCTTGATGGAGGAGACTTTCATCTCTCCCTCATGTGCCTCCAAGAGCAGGAGAGCTCTGACTGCCTGGGTTGGGGAGGACGGAGCTGCATGCATATGAGGAGCCTGTTCCTGTCCCCACACTGGTATGGAGGAATTGTTTCCAAAGCTCTTGGCAACAGAACAGAATATTTCAATTGGAAGGTATCTATGATGATTATCAAGTCTAACTGCCTGACCACTTAGGGGTTGACCCAGAAGTTAAAGCCTGTTAAGGACATCGTCCAAATGCCTATCAGATACTGACAGGCCTGGGGCCTGTTCCAGTGTCTGACCCACCCTCTCGGTAAAGAAACCCTTCCTCATGTCCAGTCTAAACCTCTCCTGGCACAGCTTTGAACCATTCCCAATGGGTCATGTCGCTGAATACCAGGGAGAGGAGATCAGCACCTCCCTCTCTGTGCAAGGCGAAATGCAATGCTCAGAGAGAATAAAGTACTACTTAGAAAGGATTTTGAAATGTTTAAGAGGAGATTATTACTACTTCAGCACCATTACTCTGCTTGCTTTATTGTAAAGCCTCTATTAGGCTATTGCAGCATACAGAAACTGCAGATCAAAGTGCAGGTGCTCATAGCATGTGGAGCAAGCTCAGGTACAGCAAGTGTGTACAGGGAGGACAGGATTTCTTTCCAGACTTTCTCAAGAAACGTGAATGTTTAGAAACTACTCTTTGATCCTTCAGGATTTGGGATTTCTCATTCAGCTATGCTTTTTTTCCTTGGGGGTTTTTTTAGGCAGCTGGGAGGTGACTGCAGAGTCAGTATGAGTGATGCAGTCCTCAGCATCTCCTTTCTCCTCCCTTCCTGATCCTTCTTTCTTCGGTGGTGTAACACCCAGCTATGCTGTGTAACAACAATTGTACTTGGGCAGTAATTGTGCGTAACATGCTTCTTACTCTCAAGCAAGTCTGTTGAGCAAGTATTCCCTCCTTCCTCCCAACTTCTGGTCCCACTTTCCTCCCCCAGCACTTCAGCAGCCAGACATGCTCTGCAGGCTGGGTGGAAGTAAGCCAGTGTGGGAATCTGGGCACATCCTTGTTGCAGCAGATTTTGGCAGTTGCTGCCTCTGTCTCATCTGCTGACAGGAATGCTGTTGTGGCAGCACTGCAAAGCTTTATCGTGCCAGCCATGGTGCTCGTAGCTGGCTGCGGTGTCACAGGTGGGGACTGGCCGTGGCACTGCCTTGCTGCTGGAATTGCCTGCCTGCGATGTGAGACACCTTTGCCCATTGGCCTGAGAGTCCCTCTGTCCATAATGCCTGCACATCACCAGGGTGAGGCTTGGCTTGTGGCCCAGGGAGCTCTGAGCCCGAGGGAAGCAAATCTCTGATGTCATGGCAGGACAGCGGGTGGTGGTAGGGCTGGCAAGGCATGCGAGTGCTGCTTACTCTTGCCGTGCCACTCCTGGAGTACAGGATGGGATGGCTCCCTGAGATGCTGGGATGTGTTTAGGGACCAAACTTGCCATAGTGCCCTCCTCCAGCTCTGTGCTGTCTGTGAGGGCTGACTGGTGTCCATCACTGGGACAGGGCTGCTGCACAAGCTGTGAAAGGGGAATGAGCAGTATTAGGGGTTGGCTGGAGTCCTGGGCCCTGAAATGGAGCCTCCAAAAGCAGCCAGTGGGGTTTTAGTAGGGCTGAGGTGTGCCGGGAGTGTTGGCCGACCAACTAGGTGCAGCTTGTGCCGAGTGCCTGTGTCTGCAGGAGGGGGTGGTAGGGGAATGAATTGCACTGCCTCTCCTGCCCTATAAATATGCCTCTCCCTAAATAGTCTGGCTGCCAGCTCTGGCAGCCGAGTGACTGTACCCAGGTCCTAAAATATTTGGGCTGTTTGAGGAGGTGAGGGGGGTGGGGAGGGAATGCAGCGGTTTGCAGGGTGCTGCTGTTACTGTGGGGCTGGCACCAAGTGACCGGGGGCTTTGGAATCCAGCAGCCCCTGACCGCAAGGAACTGGTAACCTGATTTCAGGGTGCATCTCAATGCCAGCTGTACCCCAGCCCCATGTGCTCTACACCCATTGTGTGGCTGGTACAGCGTGCTGCTCTGCCGCAGAGGCCCGCCATTGGCAAGACCCCGTTTCTGACAATCCTGGCTTTGTGCTGCCTCTCTGCAGGGATGACAAGCCCTGAAGCAGTGCCCCATGCTTAACCCTTTCAGGGTGGCGCGTTTGCCCCTGGGCTTACTGCCAGGGATAGTGTTTGCCTTTGGGTAGAGTCTGTAGCAGACGGGTGAGATGAGCATGGCAGGCATGGGCTGGGCACTTGCCCTCCTTTTGTCTTCCTCTCTGTTATCCAATGCCTCCAAGAGGGGCTGGACAGTGTCCTGACCCCAGATGGGCAGCCCTTAGTGTGGGCCTCAGTTGTAGTCCTGCTTCTACACCCAGCCAAAGGGGAGTGTGAGCTTGCTGGGGCCAAAAAAAAAACCCATCTCAAATGTCTCCCTGCCATGGATATGCTTTGCTGCTTTATCTGATCAAAGGCCTCTCCAACCACCTTACTCTGGAGGAACAGCTCCACACCCTTTCTCCCAAAGTTAAAGGAGAAGCAAATTGGCAATTAAATATTGCACTTATGCTTTTGTGAGGTCTTTAAAGTGTGTCTCAGAGCTGGGCTGGGTAATGATGTGAACATGTGCCTTAATTAACTGATGCCTTACTTGCTGTGATGTACCTGCTGCCTCTCCTCCCTCTGATGTCTTGGGTCTGTGACCTGGTTTTGGCTCCAATGGAAGTTTCTTTCCTAGTTTTCCAGAAAGCTGTTCAGCCTGGTGGACTTATGGGTTTGCTGGGTGCAGAGCATGCAGGCAGATTGGTAGGAGGGGCTGCATGCCAGCCCTGTGGTGACATCTCTGTCATTTGGCATCTCTTGGGCCTGGGACTCTTGGAAACAAAGAGGCACAGAGAGTAAAAAGATGTTTGTGGAGGTGGTGGGACTCTGGAAAGCAGTGGAGGCCTCTCCAGTTTGGGAGAAAAGCACCCTGTACCCGTGCTCTGCAGGGGCAGAGCTCTTGGCTGCAGCCCTACCTTGTGCTGCCCACGCCTGTGAGCAGCTCGGGGCCAGCAGCTTTGTTTGTGCCTTCCTCTGCCACAGCTTCCTCTGTGGCTATGAGGTTTCTCAGCTGGAAAAGGCTTTCTTCCAGGGTAACCACAACTCTGCAGGTCTTGGACTGGGATGGCTACAGCTCTCATTTCTTTGGAAGAGCGCTAACAGACAATGAAAGATGATGGGTGGGAGGATCTGACTGGCTCCTGCCTTTGGCAGAGCTTCAGCGCAGCACCTCGGGTTTCCTTTCTGAACAGTTGAAAGGATTTAACTCTGTTGGGGTTGAGATGGTGGTGAGGAGGCAGTGGCAGGCTGTGCACCAGGGCTGATCCCAGCCTGGCAGACCCTGCCCCGTCCTTCCATGTGAGCCCTGACTCTGTGCTGGACTCTGATGGCAGGACCAGGATGAGGGAGAGCTGTTGATGGGCTGTCTTAAAGCAGAGTGCCCATCCCTCCAGCCTTTGGACTTTGAAACCAGTGATGTCCCTGATGGGTGTGAAGTGCCTGTGGGGCCAGATGCTTCACTCTCCCCCTGCAGCAGATGTCAGGGGAGGAATTGCTCCAGGCTGAGCATGGCAGTGCCTCCCCATCGCTAAAGCACTCTGCCTCTTGGACTGGTGCTCTCTACTCCTGCAAAGAGTCCTTGCAGCCCTTTGTGCTCCACTGGGAGTGGTCCCACTCCAGTCTTGCTCCTAGAGGTGGGCACTGGTTTCCTCTGCCAGCCTGGCCCTGTGGTGCAGACCACAGCACTGGCTAGGATTGCTGTGCTCCCTGGGACTGCCGTTCTGCTCTGCCCGGGGACACTGAATAAAGAGCTGCCCTTAAGCATGGTGCTTGTGTAGTACAAAACCATTTTGGAGAGGAAAGATCTTAACAGCTAGAAGGGGTGTGTTTTGCTTACCAAGGAAGATAGCTACTTTCTGCTGGCAGGTTCTGCTTGGTCTCTGCTCCCTGTTTCTCCTCAAAATGAGCAAGAGACCTGGCAGCAGCTAGCTCTCATATGCCTTTGCCTCATGGTGCTTGGTGCATGGTGTAAGCTATGTGCAGGTAACCTTTGCGCTGGACATGCAAGTGGGTGAGATGGAAATCCCACTGAGATAAGCTGAGTTCCTCCATGCTCATTCTGTGTGGGTGGTTTGGTCTGAGCTCCTCTGAGCACTTCTCTCTGATGAGACAGCTATGAGAGCTGCCAGTTACTTCCCTGAGCTTAATATATCTCAGCACTGGTCGTGTTGTGCAGCTTCCCATCTCCCCTGAGCTTTGAACCACACCATGACTTTATCCATTTGCACAGTTCCTCTTCTGGGAAGGTGGATATGGGGGATGATGAGGACTGACTCCGTCCCCTTTGCACCCCACAGGTATGACTCCGGACGGGATGGGTACATTGACCTGATGGAGCTGAAGCTGATGATGGAAAAGCTGGGAGCCCCGCAGACCCACCTGGGACTGAAGAACATGATCAAGGAGGTGGATGAAGACTTTGATGGGAAGCTCAGCTTCCGTGAGGTGAGGGTGGTTGCAGGAGCAGATGGGGATGTGGTGCTGGGGTGGAGGGAGGAGGCAGCTGGGCCTTGTACTCAGCTGTAGGTAGCCCTGTCCCATCTATGTTTCTCTAGCTGTGGGGTGCAGTGGAGAAGCAGGTGAGCTTCCCTATGTGAGAAGCTCAAGGTGTGGAGCACTGTCAATGTCGATACTGTGTTGGTAACGGTACCTGATGTCTAAGCTCTTTAACCTCCCTGGTTGTTTTGGGAGTGCATTTGAGCACTGCTGGAGCTGCCTGGGAGTGCTGACAGCTCCCAGCTGGAGGTGGCATGTCTCTTCAGTCACAAAGTTTCATTGCTGGGCTCCCATTGTATGGTGGGTCAGGCCTCATTTCAGGTGCAGGCAAGGGCTCTGCTCAGAACAGCTGGTTTCATGGGATGCAGGAGGCTGCTTCTTCCAGTTTATATTGGGCTCCTCACTGCATCATGTGGCAAGCTTCACGAGGGGTGGTCACCTCCCTGCAGCAAGGAATAAACATGGTGATGCAGCAGTTCAGTACTGCATGCTGGCTCAGCAGGGACACAGTGAACAGGTCTGTCGGTCACAGCTGTGCTGGGGCTGCTGGGAGCAGTGTGGGCTGGCCAGGAACTGCTGCTGGGTGGAGGATGAGGGGGGATTTGAGCAGGGACCTGCATGCACTCAAGGGTAGCCAACTCATCTCAGCAGGAAAGGGGAGCCCAAATACCAAAACCTCCTGTTGGGTCATCTCCTCCTCCCAGGCTTTGATTGCTGTTCTCAGTCAGAAGCATGTCACACTGTGGCATTCTGAATTAACCAACAGCCCCTTAGGCAGCAGGAGGGCCTGTGCTGCTTGTGTCCTTCATGGGTTGAGGGTTGTGCTGCTGTCCTGTTTCCTCCTGCCCCAGGGGATGCCTTTTATGGGCCCCCAAGCAGCAGAAGCTCCTGTTTCTGCAGAGGCTGTTCTTTGACTGTGCATCCTCCAGGGCAGGGGTTTGATTGTGGAGATGAAGTGCAGAGCTCTGCACAGCTCAAGACATTTTGTCAGTGCCTGGGTGGGAGGATGAGCAGGGGTGTGCTGGGCTGGTCGGGCGTAAGGGGTGACTGGCAGCTCACAGAGCTGCTGCACTGTTCTCTGTGTTGGCACATCATACCATCTCCCTCTGCTTTCATCCTCCAAGGGTTTTGTTGTGTTTCTTTTGCTTTGCGAGGGCAGCAGTAGAAGACAGAGGTCAAAGACTGTTGGGTTGTCGGGCCCAGCCCTTAGAGAGGAGAAAAGGCATGCAAATCTGGGAAGTGGGAGCCTGTTTAGTCACACCAGCAAAGGCCTAAACTGGCTGCTCCTCTGGGTAAGGAAGGAGATGTGTCTGGTCAGAGGTGAACTAAGGGTAACAAAGAATCCAGTGGAGCAGGAGGAGCACCACGCCCTTGGCCTCAGGTCAGACTGTGATTGCCAGACCACTGCATGGGCTGGAGGAGCCCTCTGTCTCTGCGTGCCTCCTGGGCCACCTTTTACCCTGGGTGAAGACCTGGGGACAGCCTCTGGGTTTGCTGCAGCAGCTCTCTCCTATGAAAGAGAAGTGCCTTTAGCCTCAAGGCTTTGGAAGATGCTGTGGTGTCCTGATACTAGTGACATGGCACAAGAGACAGGGCAGCTCCTCTTCTTCTGCCACCTGTTTGGAGCATGGCCGCCTGTCAGCTGCCTGTGCTGCCAGCCCTTGGCGTGCTGCAGGCAGCAGCTGGTGCTGTTGTAGCTTCTTGCCAGATGCAAAATGACGGTCAAGCAAACACAAGCTTGAGCAGCACATGGGTTGGAACGAGGGAGCATCGCTGGCAGAGCTCTGGGACAAATTACATGGTGGCTTTGGCACATACCCAAAGCTTCTTGTGGTAGAGAGGAGCAGGATGCTTCTTGCTCTGTGGCACATGTGCCGTGTCCAGCTGCTGTGTTCAGGCAGAGGACTGGCAAGGAGAGAGGTTTCCTGGTGGGTGAGGAGGCCTGAACCAGCCTGTAGCCTGCCCCGTTCTGCTTCCCATTGGTGCTGATGAGCGAGCACATGGAGGGTAACCAAGCTGACTTGGAGCACTGACAAAACAAGGAGAAACCCTGATTTCAATGAGTTTCTGAACTCAGCAAGGTTTAACTTGAGCACTGGAAGGCTCCTGTCTTTCTCTAGAGAATAACAAGTCCTGACATACCTGACTGAAGACATGCTTCTTATGGCCTGGCCAGACAATTGGTGAGACCCTTTTTCACTTGCAACATGTCACCTTTTGCTGCTACTTTGAGTAGTGTCGTGTCATCCCATCTCAGGGAAGCATTCCCTGGAAAAGCAGGCTTGTATGGCTCTCGCTTGCTGCTGATGAACTGCTGGCCCCGTTAGAAAATTCACCTTGTACCATTGACCTTTGAGCATCCATCAATACATCAACAATTAACTGCATAAGACTCCCTCTGACTCAAGCAAAGAAATATAGGCTTTAAAAGATTAGGTGTGGTGGGGGGGCAGGAAACCCACCTCTGTCTTGTTCTGTCATTACCACAGGAAACCAGAGTTAGTTGCTATAATAATGATGTCTAATTGTAGCCTCTATCTAGAACCCACAAAAATCCACCCACTGTTCCCCATGTCTGCAGCAGCTTAGATGCCAACCCATATCACATGTTTGCCAGCAGGGCTGGTGCAAACCACAGCTTAGGTGGCACTGCTTTTCTGGCAAGCTGTTGCAAGGCAGCTGCTGCCAGTCAGTCCTGTACCTTCCCTCACATCCCTGAGGCCAGCATGGTGTCCAGTGGGACTGTGTATCTGCAGCATCACTCTGAGACCTGGCACTTTGGGGTAGGTCTTGGATCATGAAGGATGTGAGAGTAGATATTACGAGACTAGGGGCATGGAAAGAGTGTGTCCTGTTGTCCTCTTTGAGAGCACAGCTTTTAAAGGTACCAACATTATTCACTTCTGCTTCTTTGTTGACAGTTTGCTGAGGCTTAGCTTCATGTGATGTGTGCTGGGCCCAGCAAGGGTGTGAGAAGGCTGGGAATGGGAGCTAAGTGCAGATTGCTGGTGTTCTCTAGTTAGTAAGGACCAATGCTTCAAGGACAAATAACTGGTGAGGTGAGCTGCAGGCAGTGTGCTGACTGAGGAAGGCTTGCTCCTGAGCTCACGTGGAAACCAGTGTGATGCCTCATAAGTTGGACCTGCTGGGTCCTTGGGGCTGATGTTATGCTGTCTGCCCCAACCAATGGCTCAGTCTCTGGTTTCCTTTAGCTCAGCCCACACTTCCTGGCCATGGCTGCCCATTTTCCACTGGAAGATTGCTGCCCCATCCCCTAGTTTCAGGATGATTCATGCACACTTGTACTTATGACTGGGTGTTTCCAGTCCCTCCCCAGGCGACAGCTGTACCAGACCTCAGGATTGTGCTGCCTTCACTGCCCTTTTCCAATGCCAGGAAGTGGGACTCCAGGGTGGAGCAGAAACTGTGAGGAGGAACCATGACTAATGCCAGCCTGGCTGCCAGCCCTCTGTGTCCCCAGGCCTGGTGGTGGAGGAGGAGAGGAACTAGCTTGAGCCCAGCAGATCTGAGCAGAGAGAAGATATCTTGGGGAGGATTTGGTTTCTTTCTGAGCAGGATGTTCTGCCCATCCAGCAGAGCATCATTTAATTTCTTACATGTGTTTGGAGGGGGAGAAGTTCCCTCCCCAAGCACAGCCTGCTTTCTGGCTGCTCTGTGCTAAGCACACACGGGTTATGAGGCCGTTGCATAAAGCAATGCCTGGTGATGCTGCCTCTTAGAGAGGGCAGCCAGCACTGCCGTCATCTCCACACCCTTCCCCAGGGGAGGCCTTCCCAAACTCTTGCATCTCCACCAGCTTCGGCAGCAAGCTAGAAGCAAGAGAGCGCTTCAGGACCTGGCTCAGTGCAGATGCTGGGACTCTGCTGCCCTCCTCTGGGACATCTCAGGCTCTCCGTAGGAAGAAGCAAAGTCTCAAGCCCAGCAGTCTGAGGAGCACAGTGCTAAAGATGTTTGTTCCTGTGCAAATGGATTTCAGTGGTATTTGCAGTCCTGTGGCCTGGACTGAAGTGCAGCTTTGTTGCTTGTGCTCCTTTTGTACCCAAGTGACTTGTCCTCATCACAGTTCTTTCCACACTGTTCCAAGTGTTGAGACACCACCTGGGGTAACCAAGAATAGCAGGGAGTTACAGGACCTCAAATTATGCATATAGCATCCACATCTTAACCTGGAGTTTGGTTAGCAGGTGGAAGGTGGTGCAAAACCCTGGTTTTTTTAAGCACACAAGTTTTATCCCTTCTGTTAAAGTGTGCTTTCCTGGAGCACAATACAGCTCTTGTTTGCAATTCCTTGCCAATATGCACTCTGTAGTAACTCTGGAGTTGTTCAGTGTCTATGGTCCAGTGCAGGACAAAAGGTTTCAAAACAAGTTGCTCTGTGGACACTTGTTCAAGCCACTCTATCACAAGGGCAGGCACACGCTTGGGCTGCTGTTCTCTCTAACTGGCACCATGGTTCAGGGAGCCTGGGGTTCAGGTTCTCGAGAGCCAGGACTATCTTTGCCCTGCTTTTGTCATCATGGAATGTGATCTGAAGCCCCAGAACACTGGAGAAGCAGTGGGGGGGTGGAGGGGGGACAGGGAGGGTGCTTGTGAACACCATTAAGATGTGGGGACACAAACAGGTGTATCTGAGCCCACCATACAGTTGTGGAGAGGTGGCCTCCTTCTTCTGGTTGGGTAGCAGTCCAGGCTTGGTAGAAGCTGTGCTTTCCCCAGGAAACCATCTTTTCCTATGGGATTCCTGCCTCTTTCAGTCTAATGGGGCTGTGTACTGGAGCCAGGGCACTGGAGCGCAAGTTCTTTGGTGCCACATGGTTTATATAGACCTGGTTTCCTTTGCTCAGAAATGTAAATTCCAGCCCTTCCATGTGAATGTCTGTGCTGTTTGTATTTTGACTTGTTTGAGCCTCAGTGAAGAACTTGAATATTTCCTTTCTGTCTTGCTAGTTCCTGCTGATTTTCCATAAAGCTGCAGCTGGGGAACTCGAGGAGGACAGTGGCCTGTTGACTCTTGCGAAGCTCTCGGAGATAGATGTCTCCATTGAGGGAGTCAAAGGAGCCAAGAACTTCTTTGAAGCTAAGGTATGGTGTGGCATAGAGGAATATGACAAAGCTCTGCACACAGGCCTTACCCTGCCCCTGAGACACTGATGCTGATTGCTTTTCAGTAGAAGATGCTGCCAGATTTCTCACTTGCTGAAAGGATGTGTCTTTCTCCCTCACCTGCCTGCACCGAACTCAGCTGTAGCTTTTCTGTTCTGACTTTTTTGGACTTTATCTACAGCCTTCCTCTGCAGATCAGTCAACACTATAACAGCTTAATTCACCATCTCTGCTCAAGTCTTATCCTGGTAGAGATGATGGGCCAACCTGTGGCTGGGAGCTCTATGGATCTGGCTGGCTGACAAAAGCATCCTGGAAACTAATGCAAGAGAGACTGAGTTTCCCATTTTGCAAAACCTCCCTCAACCAGAACACTCTGAGTTCAGTGCTGAAAGGAGTATTTTGGAGTGTAGTATTTCAGACATCTCTTTCTCGAGCAGCTTTCTGTAACCTTTGGAATCAAAATGACTCTGCAGGGTCCTGGGGTTGACAGAAAGAGCTTTGCACCATTCAAAGCTGACAAAGCACCCTTTTGAAAGCTCTCTTGGAGAGAAAATAATCCTGCTTGTTTATATAAGAAGTTTTTTCCCAAGAGCATAACACAGCCATTGCACAGCAGATGTACTGAGATGAAAGCTGGAAAAATAGCCAGCAAATAAACAATGTCTCTTTGATCTGCAGATTATCTGTGGTGTAGTAGGATGTTCCCAGGTTTGGCTGTGATTCAGAGCTGTTTTCTGCAGTAGTTTCTCCCGCTGTATACTCACAACCTGTGCTATGCTGCTGCTTACAGAAATAATGTATGTGACCCAGTACCAAGGGCATTGTTTTGGTCACTTGTTAGTGACTTATTACTAAATGACCTTTCTTTTGTTGATGTTCAAGTCATGCATGCTAACAGGTATTGGGTGTAAATGCCCAAGAACTGCAGTGTAATTAATATTTGACCCATCCTGACAGAGCTTCCCAGCAAGCACTGGGAGGTGCAGCAAACAGTTCTGCATTGCTCATCTGGGAGTAGTTCAGGCTCTGGCTCTCCCTCTGATGCAAGGCTTGACGCTCTCTTTTTTTTTTTTTCCCCCCCCTCTCTCTCATAAAGGCTCAAGCCCTCTCTTCAGCCAGTAAGTTTGAAGCAGAGATAAAAGCTGAGCAGGATGAGCGAAAGCGGGAAGAGGAGGAACGGAAACACCGCCGAGCGGCTTTCAGGGAGTTAAAGTCTGCATTTACCCAGTAACCGACCAGCCAATATGCACTCTGAGATTTCACATGACTTGGTACGTTTCCCAGAACAGGGCTCTACCTGGAGAGAACTGCCTGGATCCTGCCTAAAACTTGTTACAGCTTCGCTAGTCTTCCTCTCCTGAAGATCCTCCTGAGTTTCTAAGGGCACAACTCTTGCAGTTACTATGCATTCATAACGATGTGAATCGTAAGAGCTGTGTACGTGCTGTTTGCTCTGAACTGTCAGGAACACATCACCCTGAAGCAGAAACAGCAGGTAGCAAATCATGGGTGCGCACTGACAAGTGTCATGTTTGCTTACTTAGTTCTTTCCTTCTATTCTTCCTTTTTCTTTTAACACCCTATTAATTCATTCCTTGCTTACAGGCAAGTAGCAAGGTCGTGTGTAAATCAGGGTGTACAGAGTACAGCTTGACTTCTTGTATGTTTGTACTGCTGTTGGGTGTTGTCACGCATCCTCAACTACCCCTTTTCTTCTTCCTCAAAGCCCCGTGCCACAGGCACTGTGAAAACACTGTGAAGAAAGAAAGATAGTTACTAGGGACATGGATCACATTAATTATCATTTCCTGTAGCATTTTCTGCCACCCAGCATGTTGGAGAGTCTTCCAGTTTTTCTTCTCTGAAGTGCCATATTAACAAACCTTTCAATACGAGGTGAGATTCCCCAGGACTTCGAAGGGAGGAAGCTGGCTCTCTTAAATGAGTAGAAAACTGAGTTGTCTGACCATGTATCTTCTTCCACATTCCATCACATTTAGTGTACTGTATGACTTCACTGTATTTTCCAGCCTTGGGCAGCTGTATCTTTTTTTAAGGGATAGTGCCAGCTGGACAATGTATTCGGATGGCACACTGGGGTTTTCTATTTGGAAATTTGCTCCTATCCTGAATTGTGAAGGTGACATCGTTTGATTTCATTAGAGCCATGGCAGGCAACACCAGCCCAGCATACTGAGCAATCCCTGCTCAAGATGGGAAGAGCAGTGAGGTGAGCATGTTTAGCCGAACTGAATTCGGAGGGCTTGCACTATATTATTAGCCACTTTCTTTTGCAGACACAGGAAGCTTGCCCACAAATGTTAAAATGCCCACTGCTTCTCTGGATATATACGCTGTAGGTCATGACAGAGGAGCTGTGTTCCCTCAGAGACCTCTCTTGAAACGTGGATTTGCTCAAATTCTGCTTCTGCTATTGCCCCAGTTTGTGCATTTTCTTTTATCTTTCCAGAACGAAACTCACCAGTCAGTTGTCTTTTCATTTCTCTGTTTTGCTTCCTATACTGTGAGCACTAAACTGTGAGCGTGGAATAATAAATAGAAAAACCTCTACTCTTTAATGTCAGGTGAAAGAATTGCTAAACAATTAAACTGTGTATATATCTTCACAGATTATATTTTATAAATCACGCTTTTTTAGCTAAATATTTATAATTAAATGTTTTTATACTTTACAACAAAGCAGATAATTTCATCTTCAATTATTTCTCCTGTTGCTGAAATGTACAAATAAAGCATTGGTATCTCCAGTCTTGTCTGTGGTTTATCTTAGGTCCCTGAATATACCAGTTTGTTCACTAATGACAGCAGTGATCCCCAAAGCTCAGTGTCCTGCCTTGGATGAGTGAAGGAAGTATTCAGCCCCTTCTGGATAGCACTTCCCTTTCTGTACAGCGGTTCTGGTGTAAAAACCCTAATGTTGGCAATTTCTCAGAAAGGGACATGGCTGTGTAAATATTTGAAATACTGTCCATGCTAAATGTTGACATCTGAAGGTTATCAGCCTTCCCTTATCTTAAAATAGCCACTGTGTCTCAGCCCAGCAGTGTCCCTGCTGGGAGCTGGGCAGGTTGCTTGAGCCAGAGTTCCCTTTTTCCTGTTCTACCTTTAGGAGAAGGGGGAAAGAAAAAATACATGGACATCTGAAAATGTGTCCAATCATCTTGTTTCTGCTGTTGCCAGTCTGCTAAGCTTTGCTGGCATGGCCAGTTTGGGCATGGTGGGTGGCATCAGGAGAAGGTTTAACCATGCATTGTTTCAGGTATGATCCAGTGAAGAAATGGAAGATGGAAATATTTTATCCAGTGCAGCTCTGCTCTGCATTGTTGGTGGTCGGTGCATTTGCTGCATGTCTCTGCGCCCTCAGTTTTCAGAGCTCAGGTAAAATCAGGGTCAAGGTTCCTTAGTCTCTGTTTCTACAGGAAAATTGCAACACTGCAGCTCTTCATTTTGTTGTTTTTTTCTTCTTGACAGCGCAGCACGCACTGCTGACTCGTGCTGCTTTGCACGTGCATCTGGGTGAGGAGCCTGGGGCAGCAGAGAAGAGTGGAAAAAGGGCTTGCAGTGGCTTTATTTTAAGAGATTTGAGTCAACTCCAGCTGATGAGTTTCAATAAGGAAACGAGCTGTGTGTCTGTAGCAGTTTTGCTCAATTGAAACAGGTGCTGTTAGTCAGGGCCTTTATTCAGTGCGGTGTACAGCAAGTGCTTTTGGATGTGTATTTTGAAGCCACAGCAACACGTGTTTTGAAATTAGCTTTGGAAAAATTGGCATTGGCAAATTGCTTTCAAGATTGTTTGGTTTTGTTGGCAACTATTGGATTGAATAACAAAGTCATTAGGTCATGCAGAAGTACTGAAAAGAAATTGTCTTGCTAAATCCTCCATCGAATACTTACTGGCCAACAATACCTAGTTGTATTTGCATATAATTAATATATTATAATCCTCGATGCTCTGTCCTTCTATGCTTGATATTGCCACAGGTGGCTCTTAGGTCCTGGTAATTCCATCTCTACTAATACCTGCTGGTACATCAGTACTGACCTGGCACTCCTGATGTGCCCCAAGGGGCTCTCAGCCTGTTTGTGATGGCAGGTAGAGATGTCTGATGAAAAGCCTGTTGTGCTTATGGGTCTTTCCCAGAAGGGACAAAGACTTACCTCAAGTCACTTATCTCCTAGAATGGGAGCTCTAGGTAGTTAGTCCTTGATCCCTGGAGGGATTTTGTTTCAAGTTTCCCACAGCAGATGCACAGTAGAGGAGTCACTAGCACTTGAGCCAGCGCTGAGGATGGGTTCAGCCTGTCTGGATACTCAGATCAGTGTGTTTCTCAATGAGCTTCACGGTTGTTGGCGGCAGAATCACAGAATCACAGGCAGGGGACAGTGTGTGATGGCAGCAAGTCTCACCTAAAAAGCTCAGTGTAAACACAGTCAAGACAAAGGGAAACAGCATGATCAGGTTCTTCCTGGCTTAGAGTTCAGATTTTATCTGTGAGGATTAAGGTGACCAAATAAAATGTTAACCTCATGGGAGTATCCAAATAAATCCCTTGCAGGATGGATTGGAATAACTGGAGTGCTTTATTATTGCCTTTCAAACTCAGCTTGTCTTATGTGGGAAGGACATCTGAAAATATCTGGGTGCTGCAGAAGTAGCAGTGTGTTTGTGGTAGTCTGTCTTTCAGCATAAGCCATCTGAGGTGACATGCGCTGAAGTGACTGACTTTAAAAACTACAGTCAGATGCTCACCTGTCTGCCTTTCTGTTGTTTTTATTGTTTTTAGGGATGTGACAAATAAGGACACGGAAAACAGAGGCTGCTGACAAGACCTTGGCTCTTCTCAGGCATAATCTCTGGTATTTTGACAAACAGGGGAGCCGCTTTTCCAAATAACGAAAAGTGGAAGTGGCAAAGGGAAGCACGACAGACACTGCCACATCTTCTGGGCTGCTTTCTGACCATTATTTACTGTTTCAAAGCTGTGCTCCTCGTCTGTAGCTCCACTACTGTACCAAGGGAGGCAGGGTCTTGCTTCTAGGCCAGTATGGGTGAAAACAGTGGGTCAATAAGGAAGGTTTTTAGTTTGGCAGGGATGTCACTTCGCTGCACTATTTTTAATAGTGAGGATGGACTGGCATGGTAATGCAGGGCTCTGAAGTACATCGTGGCCTCAATACCCAGACTAGCTGCTGCGGTGATTTCACACCTACACATCAGCTGAAGTCCTGTAATTGAACCATGCAGCATTTTAACCACACAGGTACAATGTGGAATTTTCATGACAGTCTCCCTGCTCTGCTTGAAAGAGCGTTGTGGAGGATTTAAGATGCATCTGCTATTTAAAAAAAAAAAAATTAATCTGAATTTCCTTGAGGTATTTTTCTAAAATACCAAGTTCTGCAAATGAGGCATGTTTCAGACCCTGTTCTTGATTCTTTTTTTTCTGTCTCAATAATACAATATTTGTGCTAATCAGGATAAAAAAAAAATCACAAGTGCGGAACTTCTTCCATCTCTGATAGAGCTTCTCTTAGAGCATGTGAGATTATTCTTCAGTGCTCAAACTCACGTTTGAGAAGCAGAATAACGTGAAGTTGGAGGTTCTTGGGCCTCTTGAAAAGCAGGGCTGCCTCTCTCCCTCCCCATACCATTGTTAGCACTGGTTCAGGCTGTGTGATAACTAATGCAGCTTATCAGAGGCAAGCTTTGCTTTTACCTACCAGCCTCCTGAAAGAAAAGTTTCATTCTAAGAGTCCTGGGTGAAGGAATCTGATGTTGCTCTCAGCTAAAAATAAGCCCCAAGAATTACAGGCTTTCAAACCATTAGCTCAGAAGAATCCCTTGTGTTCGCTGTTGCGTCATTTTTGGCCAGTGTTCACTGCACAATGACAAGTATTTATTCACCTAGAAAAGGAAGGAGAAAGCTACATGGATTGTGGCTGAAGTCGTGATTGGAGTGAAATTGTTTCAGCTGAAAACAGTTACACCTTCAACAGTGCCCAACAGCCATGGATAGGTTTTTAGGCTGGAGGAACCACATGGGGCTATTCTGCATCATGTACTAATATGGCTTTTAGGACTAAATATAAAGCAGTATTTTTAGCTGAAAACAGTGTTGCCTTGACCTCCTGATTTTTCCACTGGGAAATCTGGAGTCAAAGTCTTTCCTCCCGCTGCCCTTTGTCTGTCAGCAGCGGCCGGAGCCTCCTCCGAGGCCGCCTCCCCGCAGCGTGCCCACCCTGGCGACCGGGTGCGAGCGACTCCGAGCCCCACGGGGCCTGGGCCCTGAAACACGGTGGCTTCTCGGAGCCAGACGGTTCCCTGTGCCCGTTTGGTGCCGCCAATAACGCCGAGCTGGCTCCGCCGAGGGCGAGAGGAGCGAGGCTGCGGCCGGTGACACCGTGCGGGGCGCAGCGCCGAGGCCCCCGCACCAACGGGCCGCTCTGCGCCTGTCTCCTCAGGCGGGAGACAACAGCAGGAGGGTGACCCGCTGCTCCCCGGCCCGGCCTCCCCTCCCGCAGCAGCGGGGC